>RCUC01103528.1:0-11367 GCA_003697995.1 Taxidea taxus jeffersonii
CATATGTATACACATCAGAGTGTACATGCATCAGGGCTGTGGTCGGACAGGTAAGTTTTCCTCCTCTCAGGACCTGGAGCAGACCTTTTCTAGAGCTATGGTTGGGTATCTTGGAAGATAAAGGGAACTCAGGAGAGTTTCACACTGGAATTTAAATGTTCCAATCTACAAGTGACACACAACTCTTCCACGTGGAATTTCTTGGTCAGGACTAGTCAAATGATCTCCTGAAACTCAAGGAGGCTCTGAAGGGCATGGGCTCAGATGGGGTCATTATAATGACTACTAGCCCCTCCTCCAGAAAACGACTGGCTCACAGACCAGCACGACCATTGCTGGAACCACACTGAGAAAGTTAATGTACCTGAAGAATATGTCAGTTAGATTGTACGTGAAAGTCAACTGCCTTGGTAACATGGGAGCCGAGCTGGATCTTGACATCGGCAGCGGGCTGTTCATGCTCCTTCTGGGAGGGAAGGGTTTGGATAGATAGACGCAAGCCTTTGGTCCTTCTGACTGGTAAATCCCTGCTGCAGAAACGGAAACATTCATTCAGCAAAGCCTTAAGTGTACTCAGCATTTGATTCCTTCAGTTCCCCTCGATCTCATCTTATTAGAATCAGGAAGCTTTTCTGCAAAGGAAGGGATAGTCGGGTAGAAGCACACATCTAGTTCACTCAGTGTAGTTTTATTTTTAATTAATACTTTGATATTCTGGCTTTATAAAGTTGTTTTCTTGTGAGCTTCATTAGCCTTCACTCATCTTCTTAAGTTAAATCGATCCCAGGACAATGAAGAAGTGGACTTACTGAGCCAAGGCAGCTGAAAGTCAGGCACTGAACTATACACAGTTCCCCGGAGGAAGAGGCTGGTTTGGTTTTGGGGTGTGTGTGTGTGTGTGTGTGTGTTTCAGGGAAGTTGGCTGGCTTCCCCTGAGTGACAAGTGGCCTCCCCTAATGCTGTCAAATTCTTCTTCTACATAGTCCTTGCCGATACTTACTTAACTCTTTCAGGAACACATACGTAGCCCATATTTTACACTGATGATAAGCAAAGGCAAATCAAAGAATTTGTAGGAAAACTCTTAGAAAACCACCTTAATAAAATACAGAGCAGCACACTAAGGCAATGTCCTAGTAACTATAAGTACCATTATTATTTAGTACTTCCAACCATAATTTGAGACATAGAAATGCTCTCCCTAGTGGTATGTTTGAATTTAATGGAATGCTTCAGCTGCAGTATTCTGGCAGTAAACCACAGAACATAACATTTTTATTTATTCATTTTTAAGATTATTTTTATTTATTTATTTATTTATTTTAAAGATTTTATTCATTTATTTGACAGAGATCACAAGTAGGCAGAGAGAGAGGAGAAAGCAGGCTCCCTGCTGAGCAGAGATCCCACTGTAGGGCTGAACCCCAGGATTCTAGGATCATGACCTAAGCTGAAGGCAGAGGCTTTGACCCACTGAGTCACCCAGGCACACTAAGATTATTTTTATTAATATATAATGTAATATTTGCCCCAGGGGTACAGGTCTGTGAATCATCAGGCTTACACACTTCACAGCACTCACCATTGCCCATACCCTCTCCAATGTCCATCACCCAACCACCCTCTCCCTACCCCTTACCTCCCAACAACCCTCAGTTTGTTTTGTGAGATTAAGAGTCTCTTATGGTTTTCTCCCTCCCTGATTCCATCTTGTTTCATTTGTTCCTTCCCTACCCCCTGTGACCCCCCCTTGACTCTCAAATTCTTCATATCAGAGAGATCATATGATAATTGTCTTTCTCTGATTGACTTATTTTGCTCAGCATAATACCCTCTAGTTCCATCCACGTTGTTGCAAATGGCAAGATTTCATTTCTTCTGATGGCTGCATAGTATTCCATTGTATATATATACCTCTTCTTTATCCATTCATCTGTTGATGGACATCTAGGTTCTTTCCATAACTTGGCTATTGTGGACATTGCTGCTATAAACATTCGGGTGCACATGCCCCTTTGGATCACTACGTTTGTATATTTACGGTACATACCCAGTAGTGCAATGGCTGGGTCATAGGATAGTTCTGTTTTCAACTTTTTGAGAAACCTCCATACTTGTTTCCAGACTGGCTGCACCAGCTTGCATTCCCACCAAGAGTATAGGAGGGTTCCCCTTTCTCTGCATCTTTGCCAATATCTGTCATTTCCTGACCTGTTAATTTTAGCCATTCTGACTGGTGTGAGGTCGTACGTATCTCACCATGGTTTTGCTTTGTATATGTCCCTGGTGCCGAGTGATGTTGAACACTTCTTCATGTGTCTGTTGGCCATTTGAATGTCTTTGCAGAAATATCTGTTCATGTCCTCTGCCCATTTCTTGACTGGATTATTTGTTCTTTAGGTGTTGAGTTTGGTAAGTTCTTTCTAGATTTTGGATACTAGCCCTTTATCTGATATGTCATTTGTGAATGTCTTCTCCCATTCTGTCGGTTGTCTTTTGGTTTTGTTGGCTGTTGCCTTTGTTGTGCAAAGGCTTTGATCTTCATGAAGTCCCAATAGTTCATTTATGCCCTTGCTTCCCTTGCCTTTGGTGATGTTTCTAGGAAGAAGTTGCTGTGGCTGAGGTCGAAGAGGTTGCTGCCTGTGTTCTCAAAGATTTTGATGGATTCCTTTCTCACGTTGAGGTCTTCCATCCATTTTGAGTCTATTTTTTGTGTGTGGTGCAAGGAAATTGTCTAGTTTCATTCTTCTGCGTGTGGCTGTCCAATTTTCCCAACACCATTTGTTGAAGAGATTGTCTATCTTCCATTGGACATTCTTTCCTGCTTTGTCAAAGATTAGTTGACCATAGAGTTGAGGGTCTATTTCTGGGCTCTCTATTCTGTTCCATTGATCTATGTGTCTGTTTCTGTGCCAGTACCATACTGTCTTGATGATGACAGTTTTGTAATAGAGCTTGAAGTATGGAATTGTGATGCCACCAACTTTGGCTTTTTTTTCAATATTCCTCTGGCTATTCGAGGTCTTTTCTGGTTCTATATATATTAGAGGATTATTTGTTCCATTTCTTTGAAAAAAATTGATGGTATTTTGATAAAGATCACATTCAATGTGTAGATTGCTCTAGGTAGCATAGATATTTTCACAATATTTATTCTTCCAATTCATGAGCATGGAACATTTTTCCATTTCTTTGTGTCTTCCTCAATTTCTTTCATGAGTACTTTATAGTTCTCTGAGTATAGATTCTTTGCCTCTTTGGTTAGGTTTATTCCTAGGTATCTTATGGTTTTGGCTGTAATTGTAAATGGGATTGACTCCTTAATTTCTCTTTCTTCTGTCTTGTGGTTGGTGTAAAGAAATGCAACTGATTTCTGTGCATTGATTTTATATCCTGACACTTTACTGAATTCCTATATGAGTTCTAATAACTATATGATTCTTCTGTGTTTTCCGTATGAAGTATCATGTCATCTGCAAAGAGTGAGAGTTTTACTTCTTGTGCTGATTTGGATGCCATTTATTTCTTTTTGTTGTCTGATTGCTGAAGCTAGGACTTCTAGTACTATGTTGGATAGCGGTGGTGATAGTGGACATACCTGCCATGTTCCTGACCTTAAGGGCAAAAACTCTCAGTTTTTCCCTATTGAGAATGACAGTCAGTGTGGGTTTTTCTAGATGGCTTTGATGATATTGAGGTATGTACCCTCTATCTTTACACTGTGAAGAGTTTTGATCAAGAAAGGATGCTGTATTTGTCAAGTGCTTTTTCAGCATCTATTGAGAGTATCATATGGTTCTTGTTCTTTATTTTATTAATGTATTGTATCACACTGATTGGTTTACAGATGTTGAACCAAACTTGGAGCCCAGGAATAAATCCTACTCAGTAGTGGTGAATAATCCTGTTAATGTACTCTTGGGTCCTATTGGCTAGTATTTTGCTGAGAATTTTTGCATCCGTGTTCATCAAGGATATTGGTCTGTAATTCTCTTTTTTGATGGAGTCTTTGGTAATGCTGGCCTCATAAAATGAGTTTGGAAGTTTTCCTTCCATTTCTGTTTTTTGGAACATTTCAGGAGACTATGTATTGCTTCTTCTTTAAGTGTTTGGTAGAATTCCCCTGGGAAGCCATCTGGCCCTGGGCTCTTGTTTGTTTGGAGATTTTTGATGACTGCTTCAATCTCCTTACTGGTTATGGGTCTGTTCAGGTTTTTTATTTCTCCTTGGTTCAGTTTTGTTAGTTTATACATCTCTAGGAATGCATCCATTCCTTACAGATTCTCAAATTTGCTGGCATATAGTTGCTCATAATATGTTCTTATAATTGATTGTATTTCTTTGGTGTTGTTTGAGATCTCTCCTCTTTCATTCATGATTTCATTAATGTGGGTCCTTTCTCTTTTCTTTTTAATAAGTGTGGCCAGAGGTTTATCAATATTATTAATTCTTTCAAAGAACCAGCTCCTAGTTTCATTAATCTGTTTAATGTTCTTTTTGTTTCTATTTCATTGATATCTGCTCTGATGTTTATTATTTCTCTCTCCTGCTGGGTTTAGGCTTTCTTTGCTGTTCTTTCTCCAGCTCCTTTATGTGTAGGGTTAGGTTGTGTATTGAGACATTTTTTTGTTTCTTGAGAAAGACTTGTTTGCTATATGCTTTCCTCTCAGGACCGCCTTTGCTGTGTGCCAAAGATTTTGAACAGTTATGTTTTCATTATCATTTGTTTCCATGAATTTTTTCAATTCTCCTTTAATTTCCTCATTGACCCATTCATTCTTTAGTAGGATGCTCTTTAGCCTCCATGTATTTGGGTCCTTTCCAACTTTCCTCTTGTGATTGAGTTCTAGCTTCAGAGCATTGTGGTCTGAAAATATACAGGGCATGATCCCAATCTTTTGGTACCTGTTGAGACCTGACTTGTGACCCAGGATGTGATCTATTCTGAAGAATGTTCCATGTGCACTAGAGAAGAATGTGTATTCTGTTGCTTTGGGATGGAATGTTCTGAATATATCTGTGATGTCCATCTGGTCTGGTGTGTCATGTAAAGCTTTTATTTCCTTGTTGATCTTTTGCTTGGATGATCTGTCCATTTCAGTGAGGGGGGTGTTTAAGTCCCCTAGTATTATTGTATTATTGTCTATGTGTTTCTTTCATTTTATTATTAATTGGTTTATATAATTGGCTACTCCTATGTTGGCGGCATAGATGTTTAAAATTGTTAGATCTTCTTGTTGGACAGACCTTTTAAGTATGATACAGTATCCTTCCTCATCTCCCATAGTCTTTGGCTTAAAATCTAATTTATCTGATACAGGGATTGCCACCCCAGCTTTCTTTTGATGTCCGTTAGCATGATAACTTGTTTTCTACCCTGTCAGTTTAAATCTGGAGGTGTCTTTAGGTCTAAGATGAGTTTCTTGCAGACAGCATATTGATGGTTTTTGTTTTTTTATCCATTCTCATACCCTGTGTCTTTTGATTGGGCATTTAGCCCATTTACATTCAGGGTAACTATTGAAAGATATGGATTTAGTGCCATTGTATTGCCTGTAAGGTGACTGTTACTGTATATTGTCTCTGTTCCTTTCTGGTCTGTTACTTTTAGGTTCTCTCTTTGCTTACAGGACCCATTTCAATATTTCCTATAGGGCTGGTTTGAAGTTTGCAAATTATTTTAATTTTTGTTTGTCATGGAAGCTTCTTTTTTTTAAATCTCTCCTTCTATTTTCAATGACAGCCTAGCTGGATATAGTATTCTTGGCTGCATATATTTCTCATTTAGTGCTCTGAATATATCATGCCAGTTTGTTCTGGCCTGTTAGGTCTCTGTGGGTAAATCTGCTATCAGTCTGATATTTCTACCATTTATGTTACAGACCTCTTGTCTCTTACAGACCTCTTGTTGCTAGCTGCTTTCAGGATTTTCTCTTTGTCACTAAGACTTATAATTTAATTTAATTAAATTTTAATAAATTTAATTTAATAAAGACTTTATTATTAAATAATGGGGTGTTGACCTATTTTTATTGATTTGAGCGGGTTCTCTGTGCCTCCTGGATTTTGATGTTTGTTCCCTTTGCCATTTTAGGGAGATTCTCTACTATAATTTGCTCCAATATACCTTCTGCCCTTCTCTTTATTCTTCTTCTGGGATCCCAATTATTCTAATGTTTCATCTTATGGTATCATTTATCTCTTGAATAACCACCTTGTGGTCCAGTAGTTGTTTGTCTTTTGCTCAGCTTCTTTAGTCTCCTTCATTTGGTCTTCTATATCACTAATTCTCTCTTCTGCCTAATTTATCCTAGCAGTAAGAGCCTCTATTTTTTATTGTACCTCATTAATAGCTTTTTAAAAATTTCAACTTGGTTAGATTTCAGTTATTTTATTTCTCCAGAAATGGATTTTATTTTTCCAGAAAGTGTTTCTCTTATATCTTCCATGCCTTTTTCAAGCTCAGCTGGCACCTTGATAGTCGTCATTCTGAACTCTAGATCTGACATATTACCAGTGTCCACATTGATTAGGTCCCTAGCTGTTTGTCCTGCCTCTTGTTCCTTTTTTTGTGGTTTTTCCACCTGTCATTTTATCCAGATAAAAATATATGAATGAGAGAGCAAAATACTAAAAGGTTGGCAAAGACCCCAGAAATGTATATCCTAAACATATCAGGACAGACCCAAAACTAGGGAGAGAAGAAAGGGGGTAAAATTAAATATATATATATAATTAGACTGGTGAAAAGAACAGAGCCGCCCACTTGATCCTGGGTGTATTCTGGTCCCTTAGAAGAAATTACCTCCAAAAATATTAAAGAAAGAGAAACTTATGTATATATAAAAGTAAGGGTATACATGATGAAGGGATGGAATATGACTGTAAAGATGAAAATTTAAAAAGCTTCCAGAAAATGAATTTATAAGAGAAGTTGGTTGGAAAATGAAAAAAAAAAAAGGAGAGAATGTGATCAGGATGAAGCTAGACTTAAGCTATATTTTGATTAGAAAAAAAACATATCCAAAATTGTAAAGAAAAAAAATAATATGTACACAAAAAATAAGGTTAAATACAATGAAGGGATAAAATAGGAGTATAACAGTGAAAATTTAAAAAAGTATTTTTGAAAAGGTATTGATAAGATAAAATAGTTTAAAAAAGTTAAAAGAGGAAAAGTTAAGAAAAAATAGAAGAAGAAAAAAATAAAAAAAATTTAACTTTGAAAGACTAAAGAATCATTGGGAAAAAGCTATGAATTCTACACGCTGTGTTCCACTGGCACTTGTGTTCTGCAGTTGTCAGTGATCAGTGAGCTTGGTCTTGGCTGGACGTTCTTGCTGATCTTGTGCGGGAGGGGCCTGTTGCCGTGATTCTCAAGTGTCTTTGCGGGAGGCGAACCGCACCGTCCTTGCGAGGGGCGGGGCTAAGCAATCCGCTCGGGTTCGCGCTCGGAGCTTTTGTTCCCTGAGCGCCTTCCGTACCGCTTTGGAGGCCGGGAGTGAAGATGGCGGCGCCCAGTCTCCGGCCGTTCCTCAGTCGCCCTCGGAGAGAAGCCGTGGGTCCCTCCGTCTCCCGGGTGTCCGCCGCGCTCCGCTGCCCCGGCCTGTGACCGAGCGTGTCTGTCCCCGGCGCGGCCCGCGTGGCGTCTACAAACCCAGCGGATTCCTGCCGTGTGCCCCTGGGCCGCTCCTTACAGAGGATGGGGGGGTCTCCCCAGATCTGCCGCTTGTGGGGTCCCTGCTCGGAGACCGGCGGCCCGACTGTGCCGCAGATCTGAGTTTATGGCAACCCCGAGCTGAGAGCCCCGCCCGGCTCCATCTCTGCCCCCGGCTGCCCCGCTCCGATGCCCGGGAGCTCTGCGGCACTCAGACACCCCGGCCTTGTGACCCCGTGGGTCTTGAGATGACACTGTCCCCGCAAGGGCTCCACCCGTGCTTAGTCTCTGGAGCGAAGTCCCTCCACGGAATAGACTTCTACAAACTCCGGTTTTGTTCTCGGCTGCTCTACCCTTGGCAGGAGCCGGCCCCTCGCCCGCGTTTCTCTTCCCGTGGTTTCGGATTCACTTCTCCGCACGTCCTGTCTTTCAGAAAGTGGTCGGTTTTCTGTTTCTAGAATTTCTGCTCTTCTGCTCTCCTGTCTCCTGTTGAGTTTGTAGGAGTTCGGAATGGTTGATAACGATCTAGCTGATCTCCTGCGACCTGATGCTATTTCACTTTCTTACTCCTCTGCCGTCCTGCTGCTTTCCCGTCCCAGAGTGTAACATTTTAATGTGGGCCCTATTTCAAGCAACTGAGGCACAGAATGGGGGCTGACCCTTCATTTTGCCCTATCTTCCTTGCTTTTTTAATTCACCAGCCAGGGGAAGCATGGCAACGTGATAACAGTAGTTAATAAGTGATAATTCTGTGGGGTTCTGTTATTCTTTGATGAAGGAAATCATAAAGTTTGCATTTCCATAGGTGGTTCTCTTTAAGTATGTTTTCTATTGAATTGTGGCCTAACATATTCATGTTGTGAGTCAATATCTTCATGTTATCACATAAATGACCACACGAGTCGGAGAGAACTAAATCTGTGCTACTTCCTACCTCACTAGTGACATACCTGGTTAATATGCTGGCTCGGCTTGGCTATGGTTTCAGGTTATTTAATTCAGCACAAGTTTTGGTCGTGTTGTGAAGGCATCTGTGGTTGTGGTTAACATCCACAGTCCGTTGATTTTAAAGACTATCTTTGATGATCTGTGGGCTTCATTGAATCAGTTGGGAGATTTTAGAGCAAAACTGAGATTTCCCTGAAATCTAGAAGAAATTCTGCCTGTTCTGCCTGTTGACCACAACAGAGTGTCAGGATATATATCTCTTACTGGTTGTTTCTATTCTAGAACCTTACGTGCCTTTTTGTTTTGTTTTGTTTTTGTTTTTGGTTCCAAGTGGTGGAGAGCTGCTGTCAGAAATACCTACAAGCGTGGAAGCAGAATTAGGACTAGGTAATGGACGAGTTTGGGGAGACATGGTAGAAATATCCCAGACTTGAAGAGACTGTTGGTAGAAAGACAAAAGTTGATTGTGTTTCTGGAGAGATCTCTGAAGGAAATGAGGTACATATTATTTGAAACTGGAGAAAAAACCTGTTGCTTTATCAAGGCAGAGCACTTGGCTGGATTGCGTTCTACTGTTGGTTGGAAAGCAGAACTTGTAAATGCTGAACTTGGATATTTTGTGAGATTTCCAAGCAAAGTATGGAAGTTGCAGCCTGTTTTCCCCTTGTTGCTTATAGTCAAATGAGAGAAGAATGAAAATTTGAGGGAAAAGTGTTAAAAAAGAACCAACATTTGATGATTTGAGTGGTCCTCAAACTATTCAGATTGTGAAGGATGCTGAAATTAAGAAATTCTGGAGAGGAGGCCAAGGGCATGCCTGGACAACCTTTTGTCGAAGAGATCAGGTATGTGGCTTGGATCCAATTGGCCATCAGATGGATTCTGGGATAGGGAGGGGGTTATTCAGGGGAAATCTTGTTTAATGAGTGGATCCCTTTGACATACATGGGGGGACCATAGGCTTTGGGGAATGCCAGCAGAAACACTTTCAGTTGTAACGGGAAGGACAGTAACTGAACAGAATTAAAGAAAAAAAAGGTCGTCAGTTTTCCAAAATTCAATAAATTGGAAATGAACTATAAGACTGCAAACAGGCACTCTTCTTCAAGGAGCAGGAGGGAGATGGAAGCAACCCTTGGGGGCACAGAGGACAGTGGGGTTGCTGTGGGGGCAGGAGCTGATGGAGCTGGCTGTGTGCCCAGAGGCGGGAGCCTTAAGCCATGGAGGACAATTTGCAGGTCTTGAAACCTAAAGAAATTTTCCTTGTTGGGTTTTGAACTCTACTAGGGTCAGTGATCCCTCAATTCATTCCAATTTCTCCCTTTTGGAGTGAGAATATCTACCCTACACCCACACCACTATTGTGTCTTGGAAGTAGATAGTTTGTCTTCTAGTTCACAAGTCCACAGATGGAGAGGAATTTTGCTGTAGGGTGCATGGGTCCTAGTGTCTCACTCATACCTGACTCAAATGATTTAGGTGATGGAACCGGGGAACTTTTGAACTGATGATGTTTATAGAAGACCTTGGACTTGGAGTTGATGTTGTTCGTGAGTTAAGATATATTTTTCATAGGGAACTGACATGAAGTCAGAGGCCAGAGTGTAGAATGTGGTGGGTTGAATAGAGGAGCCCTGAAATTACGTCCATCCAGAACCTCAGAATGTGTCCTAATTCGGAATAAGGGTATTTGCAGATGTAATTAAGGTAAGAATCTTGAGCTCATCTTGGACTAGGGTGAACCCTAGATCCAACCATGTGTATCCTCATAAGAGACAGAAAAGAAGAGGCACAGAGACACAGGGGAGAAGTTCACGTGAAGGTGGAATTAGAGAACGAGACGTTGCTGCCACAAGCCATGGAATGCCGGAGGCTCCATGTGCTGGAAGGACAAGAAAGGATTTTCCATTAGAGAGCACGACCCTGCCGGCACCTTGGTTTCCAACTTCTGATCTCCAGACTTGGGAGAAAATATATTTCTGTTGTTTTAAAACACCAGATTTGTGGTAATTTATGAGGATACCCCTAAAAACCTAATACATAGCTTCATATCACTTATTTATAAACACAAATTAACATTTATTACCTGACTGCTGTTTGCGAAAGGTACTGACCTAGATGTTGGGGACATAACAGTGAGTGAAATACATTCCTGAAATATACCAGACAAACAAAATGAAGTCATTACTACATGACGTGACAAGTTCTATGATAAGGATAAGCCCAAGAAGCTCCGGGGATGAGAGTGGGGGTACCTAACCCAGTCTAGGGTATTGAGGGAAAACCTCCGAGAAAGTTAGGAGTTCATTGCGGGAGCGGGTGGCGTGAAAAACGAGCATGTAAAAATCCCAGAAGCAAGGGATTATCGAGAGTTTGTTCAGGAGACTGAAGAATTATGCAAGCCTGGAGCTCTGGGTGCCATGAGGCAGAAGGAGGTGGGTGGAGCTTAGCTTGGTGACTGTTGGGATGGACACAAGGTGGCAGAGAGAGAGGCAGAGAATGGCAGCAGGGCTTCAGGCACTGTAAATGCCGGGGCCACTCCTGAAGGAGAAACGGGAGGGATACCGGGTTTGTGAAGGGTGATGGTTTCAGCTTTGAGCGCGCCACGTCCGAGGTAACTGTAGGCTGTCCAGTGGGACACACAGGACACGGCTAGGCCCCGCGGCTGCTTCCCAGCCCCTGCAGTTAAGTTCATGGAGTTCGGGAAATCGGAACTAAAATCTCTCGGGTAGGGGCGGTGTGATGTTTGCAAATGGGACCTG
>RCUC01103533.1:0-11263 GCA_003697995.1 Taxidea taxus jeffersonii
CCACAGTGGCCACTGCAGGAAGCAACCTCCCTTCTTTTGGCATGACTGACTAAGAGACAAAAGGAGAGGAGTTCCTATTGACTCCTCTCCTTTGACTAAGGAGTTCCTATTGAATCCTCTCCTTTATTTTTTTTTTTAAGATTTTTATTTATTTGACACAGAGAGATAGAGATCACAAGTAGGCAGAGAGGCAGGCAGAGAGAGAGGAGGAAACAGGCTCCCCGCTGAGCAGAGAGCCCAACACGGGTCTCGATCCTTAGGATCCTGAGATCATGACCTGAGCCCAAGGCAGAGGCTTCAACCCACTGAGCCACCCAAGTGCCCCTGAATCCTCTCCTTTATTTTTTTGATTTTTGATTTTTTTATTATTTCTTTTTAAAATTTAATTTCTTTTCAGTGTAACAGAATTCATTGTTTATGCACTACACCCAGTGCTCCATGCAATACATGTCCTCCATAATACCCACCACCAGGCTCCCCCAAACTCCCACCCCCACCCCTTCAAAACCCTCAGATTGTTTTTCAGAGTCCATAGTCTCTCATGGTTCATCTCCCCCTCCAATTTCCCTCAACTCCCTTCTCCTCTCCATCTCCCCATGTCCTCCGTGTTAGTTGTTATGCTCCACAAATAAGTGAAACCATATGATAATTGACTCTCTCTGCTTGACTTATTTCACTCAGCATAATCTCTTCCAGTCCCATCCATGTTGATACAAAAGCTGGATGTTCATTCTTTCTGATGGAGGCATAATACTCCATTGTATATATGGACCACATCTTCCTTATCCATTCATCCATTGAAGGACATCTTGGTTCTTTCTACAGTTTGGCAACTGTGGCCATTGCTGCTATGAACATTGGGGTACAGATGGCCCTTCTTTTCATTACATCTGTATCTTTGTGGTAAATACCCAGTAGTGCAATTGCAGGGTCATAGAGTAGCTCTATTTTTAATTTCTTAAGGAATTTCCACACTGTTCTCCAAATTGGCTGCACCAACTTGCATTCCCATCAACAGTGTAAGAGGGTTCCTCTTTCTCCACATCCTCTCCAACACGCATTGTTTCCTGTCTTGCTAGTTTTGGCCATTCTAACTGGTGTAAGGTTGTATCTCAATGTGGTTTTAATTTGAATCTCTCTGATGGCTAGTGATGATGAACATTTTTTCATGTGTCTGTTAGCCATTTGTATGTCTTTTTTGGAGAAGTGTCTGTTCATGTCTTCTGCCCATTTTTTGACATGATTATCTGTTTTTTGTGTGTTGAGTTTGAGAAGTTCTTTATAGATTCTGGATATCAGCCTTTTGTCTGTATTGTCATTTGCAAATATCTTCTCCCATTCTGTAGGTTGCCTCTTTGTTTTGTTGACTGTTTCCTTTGCTATGCAGAAGCTTTTGATCTTGATGAAGTCCCAAAAGTTCATTTTCACTTTTGGTTCCTTTGGCTTTGGAGACATATCTTGAAAGAAGTTGCTGTGGCTGATATCAAAGAGGTTACTGCCTATGTTCTCCTCTAGGATTCTGATGGATTTCTGTCTCACATTGAGGTCTTTTATCCATTTTGAGTTTATCTTTGTGTACGGTGTAAGAGAATGGTCAAGTTTCATTCTTCTACATATAGCTGTCCAATTTTCTCAGCACCATTTATTGAAGAGACTGTCTTTTTTCCACTTTGTAAAAGATGTCATTGATGCCATAGACCATAGAGTTAAGGGTCCATATCTGGGTTCTCTATTCTGTTCCACTGGTCTATGTGTCCGTTTTTATGACTCCTCTCCTTTGACTAAGAGTTCAAAAGGAGAGGAGCTGCCATCTTAGCTCAGCATTCCCAAATAGGAATTGACCAGACAGAGGAGATTCTTAGATAGCTGCAATATGTAACTATCTCCACACTTGCCAAAGAGCCAATGCCTACTATTTGCTCTTCCCATTTTCTCTTTCTAAGTCCTGAAACTGAGGGTTTTACAGGGGAGGACAGTGGGGGGATGGGTGTACCCAGTGATGGATATTAAGGAGGGCACGTTTTGCATGGAGCACTGGGTGTTATACACAAACAATGATTCTTGGAACACTACATCAAAAACTAATGACATACTGTATAGTGACTAACAGAACATAAAAAAAAAAAAAGAAAAGAAAGTGTGTATGTTTCTCAAAGCTAAGTTACATGTAGAAAGACCTCAGCTGCAAGACAGTTTGAGGCATGTGATCTTTCTTTTCTGAAGTCTGACAGGAAATCATACTGAAAGTTGTTGGAGAAGCATTGAGTTAGTCAAACTGTCATATCTCTTAAAAATGTCTTAGATGATTACACTAAACATATCGGGCTTTGCTTGGTGTCCATTGACCATCACAGATTTTTCAAGTGAAGGAGGAACATATTAAAGATGGGGCTTTGGGAGTATTTATCCCATAGATGAAAAAAATGACATTATGATAATTTATTTCATGTTTCTGACTGACATGAATTATATGGGCTTCAGATGTCAAGTACAAATATTTAGCATATTTGATGTAAGAACATAATGAAGAACCAGTCTAGAGATTTCAATTTTAGTCACTAAATTGAGAGATAATTGAGTCTGAGCAGAGGAAGTGATGGCTAAGTGAGAGGAAAGTGAAGAGGAAAATGAAGAAGGGCAGCCAAGGGAGAAAAAAGCCAAAAACTTTGGGGAAAACCTGTATTTAGGGGTTGGAATGAGCTAGAGGAAATATAAAGAGAGCTAAGCAGTAGAAGAATTAATCATCATGGGCATTTAGAGAAGAGAACACAAGAATGAATCAAGAAGAGGATGACCAATAGTGATACATGTTACAATTGAATGAAATTGAGCCTGAGAATTTATAACTGAATGGAAGGAAACCACTATGTGTTAAAATATAAATTCCAGTAAAGTGGTGAGAAGAGTCTATTGAGGATTAAGGAGTAAGTGCTCTTTGAGAAGTCAAAGTAAAAAATATAGTGGAGGCAACAGCTCAGACTTCTCTTCTGTGTGGTTTGGGGAGGAGGGGAGGAAAGAAGATGGGGAGGGAAAGACAAAGAGAGAGTGAGAGAGGGAGAGAGAATGAGAATCTCTGCCTTTTAATTCGAGTGTTTCACTAACATTTGTTATAATTATTGACATAATTGGAACTTATATCTACCCTTTTATCATTTATTTTCCATTTGCCCTGAAATTTTTTTCTACCTCTTTGCTTTTCTGTTTCTTTTCAATTAATCAAATATGCTTTAGAAATCCGTTTTACGTGGTGGCTATTTAGATATATCAACTTGTTTTATTATATTAGTTTTTTATGTTTACTCTAGAGAAGATAGTATATAGTCCTCACTTTTCATAGTCTATTGAGAGTTATTTTTATCAATTCACCTAAAATGTAGAAGCTTTGAAATTGCATATGTTCATTTACCTTCATCTCTATCACTTTTGCTCTCATCATATATATCTGCATATGGTAAAACCATATATGCTATGTTAGAATGTTTGAACTACCATATAAATTTTAAAGAAATTAAGAGAAAAATATAGTATCATACTTATTCATGTAATTTCTAATGGTCTTCATTCCTTCCTATAGATTTAAATTATCACCTGGCAATTTATCCTCTTACTTTCCCTTTCTCCTAGTTGTCTTTTTCTGAAAATGTGTTTGTTTTCTCCTCATTTTTAAATAAAATTTTTGGTTAATTTAGAATTCTAGTTTGACAATTTATTTTACTTTTTTCTCCCAGCAATTTAAAAATTTTTTTACACTGTCTTCTGGTCAACAGTGTTTCTAATGAGAACTCAGCTAGTATTATAATTGAGGTTATCAATATGTACTAGATGGTTGTGAATGCTTTTGGAAAATTTTCAGTTTTTTGATTTTCACTGAGTATGATGTCCCTAAGTATGATATTTTATGGATTTATTCTTAGAGTTTTCTGAGTTTCTTGAATCTTTACATTTATATTTTTCAACAAATTTGGGAAATTTTCAATCATTATTTCCTCAAGTACTTTTATGCCCTATCTCTTTCTTCTGTTCTTTTACAACTCTAAAGTAATGTTATGCCTTGTCACATTGCCTGAGGTTCTCGAGAGTCTGTTTATTTTTTAAAATAAACTTTGTATTTTGGAATAACTTTAGACTTGCAGTAAAGTTACAAGACAGTGCTAAGATTTCCTGTATACCCCTCATTTTGTTTATACTTCATGGTACACACCTTATATTTAACAGGTATCTTACATTTAAACAAATTTAATAGTGCATTTGTTAAAATTAAGACATCAGTTTTCATCCATTACTGTTAAATAAATTGCAGACTTTATTTGTATTTCACCAACTTCTTATTGATGTCCTTTTCTGTTCCAGAGTTCAGTGCAGGATATCACATTGCATTTAGTTGTCAAGTTTTCTTAGTCTTGTTTAGTCTGTGAAAATTTCTCTCTGTGTTCTGACTTTGAGTTTTATACTGGTAAAATATTTTGGAGAATGTACCCCAGTTTAGGTTTGTCTGATGTTTTTCTTGTGATTAAACTGGGGTTATGAATCTGAAAAGAATCCGATAGAGGTGAAGTGCCCTTCTCATCAGATCATATCAGAAGGTATATGGTATTCACAAAATATTCCTACTGATGTTCACTTCACCAACTGGATGAGGGAGTGTTTCCCAGGTCTCCACACAAAAAGTTCCAAATTTTCCTTTACTTGTGGAAGTGAATCTGTAAGTCTAGCTCACCCTCAAGGGTTGGAGATTAAACTTCATCTCTTGCATGGGGACTAGCTATATATATTACTTGGAATTCTTCTATAAGAAACATTTTTCTCTTCTTTCCCATTTACTTATTTATTCGATCATTTGTGTATATATGTATGGATTTATTTATATTTAGTATAAACTTTGGGTTATAATCCAATACTACATTACTTTGTAGCTCAAACTGTTCTAGCATAGGCTATTGGGAGTATTTTCAGTTTTGCTTATGTGCTACTTTGATGTGCCCCATCTGCTTTAAAATAT
The DNA here is from genome assembly GCA_003697995.1 of Taxidea taxus jeffersonii. Lineage (NCBI taxonomy): Eukaryota > Metazoa > Chordata > Mammalia > Carnivora > Mustelidae > Taxidea > Taxidea taxus. The sequence continues at coordinate 5,000 of RCUC01103533.1, forward strand.
GTGGCTTATCGTAGAGGATCCAGATTCTGTTATATTCCTTTGAGAATTTTGATTTATTTTTCTCCTTTCTCTCTCTTTTCCAAAGCTATAATTTAACTTATCTAGACTCAAATTGGAAGTTTTGTATTTATTGCATTGGGCAGAACCTTAAATCTCAATTGTTTTTGAGCCTTGTATGTCCTGCCTGGGTCCTGCCTTATGCATGTGTGGTTTAGGGAGCTATCATTTGGGCAGAGTTTATGTGTAGAATTGAGACTACACCTTTATGGCTCTCTACATTCATAAGATTTGCCTCTTCTGATTCTTTGAAATAGTAGACTATAGGTTTTCTAATAAAAATTCTAGCCGTTTCACATGGGACTGACAGAATAACATTTGGACTGAAATTCTTAAAAATAATTTCTTTAGAAAGTTTCGCCTGGTGCTATTACTTCTTCTTAGTTAAAAGTCCCCTCCAGAATCTTACTGTTTTTAGTCACTCTCTAGTGTTTTCAGATCATAGTTTCTTTTCTGTATGATCAGAATTCAGTTTCTTTATGGGTCTGTTGGTCTATAGGACCATACTTGAGATGAAAACATTAAGATGACAAAATTTGGGAAAAAATATACTTGGTTTTGGAATATCTCAGAAAATTATCAATTTTTACTTCTTAGACAAGGTATCATATACTTAATTTACTGATTTATACTCAGAATTAATAGAAATTTTAGTAAACGAAGCAGAGCTGATTAGTGAAAAGAGAGAGGTATGTTAGTAGGAAAAAAATCTATACCTAAATAAGAAATTTTAAGACTTCAAGGAATGACTATAAGCTTATTTTTGCTCCATAAACTCCTTAATAATGTGAATCATTAATATGTGGAATACACATATATGCTATGGTAAAAAAATATCAAATTATAACAATAGTAGGATTATATGGATATAAATATATAAAAAATTAAAATTTATTGTGAGTTTTCTCTACTTTATTTCCTAGCTCTAAAAGAAGGAAAATTCATGATTGTCTGTTCACTATGTCTATTTTTGTTACCCAACAAAAGTCTTGTTCATGAATAGTATTACCTTAGAAAACTCAGAAGTTAAATGTGTGGCTCCCTTGCCAGGTGCAATCAATGTGAATATTGTTGAGACTTTTTAAATTTTTTTTCTTTTCATCATAGAACCCAGCCTTTATTAGTAAAAGTGTATTCTTCTAAAAACACTTATTTAAATTTAGAAACTTTGTCTAAGAGAAGGAAAAATCAGCCTACTCTTCCCCAAAAATTCAGACTTCAATTTTTCCAAGTGAATTTTTATAAGATTGAAGATTATAACATTTTAAAGGGAATTCAGTTTTTGGTAAAATTGAATTCCAGTTTAGGAATATAAGGTTACTTTTCTGGTGATTGTTATTTATTTAAGGAAGACATTTCAAGTAAACAAAATAGAGCCTAGTTTCATAGTACTCACTGCCTAGGTTTGCATTCCAGTTTCATCACTTATTAATTATATACCCATGAGCAATTACCTCAGCTTTCTTGTCTACTAAATGGAGCTAATGTCAGTACTTTTCACAGGGATTTAAGAGGATTAAAGTACAAAGTGAGATTCCCTTAGAGGTTTCAGAGAGGCACCTACAACATACGTAGAAGGGTTTTGAAGGGGTGGGGGGTGGGAAGTTGGGTGAGCCTGGTGGTGGTTATTATGGAGGGCCCGTTTTGCATGGAGCACTGGGCATGGCGAATAAACAATGAATTCTGGTACACTGAAAATAAATTTAAAAAGTTAAAAATTAAAAATAAAGAAGGCATACCACAGAATTATGTACTGATCCTATGTATTATGGACTTCCACATGCTGCAACAACATTAGATTATGTGACATAAGATATGTTAACATTTATGTACTTAAAAGAAAACCCCAAAACCATTGATTTTTACTTCATCTTCAAGGTTGAAATTCTTCTATGTATATTATCTCTGTATTAGTATCCATTAAGACACGTGATTATTCCACAGTGAGATCTCTAATGGATAACTGAAATCTAAATTCATTGAGGATACACTTAAAAACAACAGCAACTTGTGAATGGTTTGTCTTTAAAGTAAGAGGAATATTAATAAGAAAATAGTCTCTTTACTGTATATTTCTCTTTCTCCTCTCAAATCTTGCAGTATTTCTGATTTTTAGCACTAGCAATATATTTCCAAACTCTGCTTCGCAATATACCAAGTAATTTCTCTGTCCCTCTTTACACCAGGTAATTTTTTAAACTCTTCTCAGCAACATTGCTCCCACCTAGACACAATCCACTCTGCTTGTTCCATAAAATAGTGATAAATGAGTAGAGCAGTGACCTTTTATAATGAGAAAATATCACAAGACTGACTTTCTCACAGTATTTCAAGTGCATTTCCTCCTGAAAGATCATAGAAACTGCCTTTTATACTCTACTCTCTGTAAAATCGGTCAGCTCTTGGATTTTGTGTTGATTCCTGTATGTGTAGAATGAGATGGAATAAAATTCATCATATTCTATTAAAATAATCAAAGACTTTGGAAGCCTGTTCATGTATTTGTGTAAATGAATAGAATCATAAAAATAATGTAGCTGTATTTGCTTTATCATATTTTTGAATCTCAGTCAATATTTCCTTATATATTTAGACTTCTGTGTTATAAAACTTAATCCTAAATACCCTAAGGTTTAAGAATAATAAGAATATTACAATGAATTGGGCATTTGATAAAATGAGCCTTTGTTCTCACAAACATAGAAGCAGCATTTATATTAAGTTCAGTCTTATCTTCTTGACCAACCCAGACAGGACTAAAGCATCTGGATTAAGTCAGGTTATGAAAAGCCATCAGTCATTTTTTTGTGGAACAACCAATGCTACCCCAGACACTTTGGACCAATACATGTCAATTTCATTCTTTCAGGAAATAAATTATTTCCGTAATTTTCTTTAGTTATCATTTGTAATATTGAGAATAAACTCTACTTAAGTTCCCGTGATAGAAGATGGTGTGATAAGTACAAATTCTTACCAGTGTTTCTGAATCTGATAAGAAACAGTATTACCATCAAAATAATGATAACAATAATAGTAATAATAATAATAATAGGCAGCATGGGATAAGTGCTTAATACACTGGAATTCAAAAAGAAAAACTTTTTTTTTCTGATTAGAAAACAAGGGAAGTAAAACACGGAGTTAGTAACTTCCGAGAATAGAGTAGATAGGCAGAACTTTGCTAAGGTATTAAAAGAGCCAAATACAGGCTTGAAGACAGTATAAGATTTTATTTATTTACTTTAGAGAGAGAATATGTATGAGTGAAGAGAGAGGGAGAGGTAGGGAGAGAGAGGGAGAAGGAGTGGGAGAGAGAGAATCTCAAGCAGACTCCATGCTAAGCATGGAGCCCAACTTGAGCTCGATCTCAGAGCCCTGAGATCATGACCTGAGTAGAAACCAAGAGTCAGAAGCTTAGCTGACTGAGCCACTCAGGTGCCCCAGGCTTAAGGATACTACAGAAGCAAAATAGGTGTGTGTGGAAAGGTGGGTGAGGGCAAAGTTTATTATACCACATATGTGTCAAGGAAGTAGTTATTGGTGGAAAAAAATGTCCCAGGGGAATGTATGTGGCCCTGTAGTCAACCATTGGTGAATATACCATGATTATGCCTCAGGAAAGGGTTCCTACTCTTTTTATTGTTTGACTTTATTTTAGTACAAGCATGAGAATAACCTTATGAGTAGGAAAATAAGTATTTAGAACTCAGCCACCAGAGTCTGAGATTAGATGCCAGCAATTTTTGTAAGCACTGGGAAAGCCATCTGTGCAAACTTTGAGACATGGGAGACTGTGGGATATTACATTCTCTCCTACTGATGGGAGAAAGTGACCAACTACACCATGGGAAGTTGATGTTTGGGTGTCTTCACTCATGCTAGAAGAGGAGAGAACATCAGTTCCTTTCAGTTTATTACTAAACACAACAAAAAGAGATCCTGGGAATTTGTTATATAGAAAGTATGTTTATAAGAGGGTGATAGTTTATAGGATAGTTTAATTTGCATGAAATTTAGCATATGAGTAAGAACGTGGTAGAAAACTAAATGACAGTTTCAGGATGGATTGTGAATGGTAAGGACACTTTCTGGTTTTGAAATGACATTCAGAAAATAGTACAAGGTTTTAAGCCCTAAAGAATGTGTGTTATGATCAAAATGTTGCTTGAGAAATTAATCTAGCAGTGAGGTACAAGATGATTCTACATGAACAAATGCCTGGAGCTAGGATGCCTACTTGAAAGCTATTCAAAAGATCCATTAATAAAGGTTTATATTGAAAACGTGACAGTGGAAATTGAGAAAGAGATGAATATGAGGGAGGTTATAAATAATGGCATTTTAGATTATTGCCATGAGGGAGTAAACATTTCTGAGTTTCCAAGCTTGAATTGTCATCCAGTGGAAAACCTTCTGAAGAAAGTATGTCAGAGAGAGTTGAGAAGCCTGTCAGAGGGCTAATGTTATGAAGCTAATGGCACAGGGAGGAGACAGTGCCCAGAAAACTGTTAGGTATTGTGTTAGCTCTTGGAAATAGGTTGGAACTGAAAGTACAGATTAAAAGTCATCTACCTACAGGTAATGCCTTCAGTCTAAACAGCCTACCTAAACTGAAAGTGTCTACATTCACAAGCCAAGTGAATTAGCAGTTGATTCGCTAAGATTGACAAGCTTGAAATTGAGAATGGTAAGTTCTTTAAAAACTCTCAAAAAATTAAAAAATAAAAATAAATAAAGAAATAAGACCCAAGACAAGATCTGTGTGTGTGGGGGCTCTCCTAGTGGGGCATCTGAGTGGCTCAGTTGGTTAAACGTGTGCCTTTGGCTCAGGTCATGATCCCAGAGTCCTGGGATTGAGTTCCGCAGGGCTCCCTGCTCAGGGGGGAGTCTGCTTCTCTCTCTCCCTTTACTGCTCCCTCTGCTTGTGCTCTCTCGCTCTCAATCAAATAAATAAATAAAATCTTTAAAAACATAGTGAAAATAAAAAAAATAAAAACTCTCCCAGAGTAAAGGGCAAATGATTCTGAAGGACCTTTAACTAGATTCTCTAGTTAAAGACATGGACATTCTGAGGAGCTTAAACAAAAAGATAGGAGTAGATATCAACTTTTAACAGTTAGGTGCTTTCTTTGATATGAATGTTTGGGCAGTGATTTTTAATGTTGTAAATCACTTTCTTCTCTAAAGGTGTCCACTCTGTTCCTCTTTAAAGAGTGAGTGTCCATTTCTAGAGGTGGCTGTATCATATCATTACAACATATCCTCCAATAACATTACCTGGGTGATTATCGTAATGGAAAGAAATGCAATATTACTTTTCCAGCTTTGGAAAAGTTTCTTTTGAGAAGGAAATTTAACTCAGCCTTCACATAAAAGCACCTCACCTGAGTTTCATATTTTTCTCAGCATGGTTTAGGAGTACCACTTATTACATGCTTGCATCCTATAGGAGACAGTATTGTGGAGACTAAAAGCAAATACTCCACAAGCCTGTCTTTCAGTCCTCATTTTTGTCATGTCACATGACCTGAGGTAATATTTTCCTCCCAAAATTTGATAAGGAAAGAAAGAATTCACAAGATGCATAGAGACTGGTATATATTGAATACTTAGTAAGTACTTGTTTTCCTTACAATTGATTAAGCTATTTTATTCTATGCTCCAGCCGTAGGTCTCTAATGACCTGGAAATAAGCCAAGCCCACCCAACACAAGTTATCTAATGTGCTGTTTTCTTGAATTTGTGCTGAGAAATTATCAACTTGAAGTTTCTCAGGAGGCTCTTCTTCTTATTGTTGTTCTTATTGTTCCCATAGTGTAGCTGACATTAGCTCTATGATCAACAGTTTATGAATGGATAGCATTGCATTAGAAGGAGAAGCTTTTATTATTGTGACATGGAAAATGGAGTCTCAAAGCCAAGAACTTTGCTTTATCTTTCATTTTTTAAGAATCAGGGATTTATTTTCTTGAGGCCAAGTTCAATTCTTTAAGAAATCTTGATGAAGTAAAAATGCCACTCATGCTAATGGCTCTCAACCCTATTTAGTAGAGTTATACTGCCTCCTGTTAGCCATAGTTCTTTGTGATTATGATTGCTTCCTTGTCCACAGGAGGTAGAGGAAAAAGTAGCATCTTCCTAACTTAGAATCTCCGAATTCCATAACTGCTTCTGAGACACAACTACGAACTTTCTTTTGAGAAA
>RCUC01103537.1:0-10333 GCA_003697995.1 Taxidea taxus jeffersonii
TCTGTATGTCAACAAGTGTTCCAGATGATTGTGATGCAAGGTAAACGTTGAGAGCTACTGGTTTAGATCTGTAAGGACCCATCCTGTCCAGGTGCAGAACAAGACTTCTCAGAAACATGGCTGAAAAGATACTTGAGCAAAATCAAAGCTGTATTAGGAAGAACATGCAGGGATGGATGCTGATAGGATAACCAGCAAAATAAGCTGCCCTGTGCTTGGGGTGTGTATGTATGTATTTCAGCCACATTTGGGTACACATATAATATTTTTAATTGTAGAAAATCTGGCTAGAAGTGATAATAGGTTTTCAAAATGGCGGCCCACTACCACCAAATCATGTAATGTTGGTGTGTGTAGGGGGTGTGCCATGACAGGGGGAAGTAGTGACTATGGTGCACTCTATGTGTAGTAAGCTCCATGTGGAGATAGTTAGAGTTTACAGATGAGGGACTGTGGGAGAGAGATCTTAGGGTAAGTGTGTGGGGCTGGTTAGGGAGTTGGGGGAATAGCTGATGTGAGTGGGAGGGAGGATATTTAGTGTGGAGTGAGCTGTGTTCTGTGCATGTTCATCATGGAATGAGGAAGATGTGGAGCTGTGGGTAGGAGCTGCTTTAAAATGGAAGAAATATTCAGGCATACTATTATGCATTGATATTCGACTTAAAATTTAGCTCTAGGAAGTTTTTAATTCATAGCCAATAATATTTAATCTTCAAAGTTCACTTCTTCGGTTATATTCAGCATACCACTGATTAGTGAAGTATAGGTAGGTTATAGTAATTGTAAGTACCTTTTCAAGAAATTAGGTATTAGAAAATGAAGTTTAAAAATGAACTGTATAAACAGGTAAAGAAATTTTAATATTTGTATAGGATTTATTGTAGTGGATTGGCATCACTTTTACATAGACATTCTATAAAATTTGAGGGTTAGAGTGTCCTCAAAAGATGTCTCATTGCTCAAAAAATGCTCACATAAAAGATGACATTTTATTGGATATTTAGATTGAAATAAAGAATGGATATATGACTGCATGAGCAAAACAACAAAATGTTAGTTGAAATCATTTGTATACATTAGGAAGGATTCTGGAAACTGCACTTAGTACTTTTTTATGACATATTTTTAGTGTGCTTTTTAGTGTACTGGTGCTTGCAAATACATGCTCTGTGTCTTTAAAGTTTTGAGCCCTTTTTTTTTGCACATTTGGCTACAGTGCAACCAAACTTCAACATGAGAAACCTTCTCTTCCCTCCCTGGCTTTACAGTCTCCACTCAGAACTATCTTTGCAATAGAAACTACTTAGTGATTAGCTCTCTGTCTTGTCAATCAAATCTTTGTCTGTAGCAAACTGTTTTGTCACTGTAGTAGGGCTCTTGTGTTGAAAATTTATCTTTAGCAGAGGAAGAATGCTTTTTAAAACAGTCCTTATGAGATTTGATATAACTTAATTTGCTCTGGAAAGGAAATGTCTCGTCTCTGGTATGGGAAAAAAGGGAGAAGACATCAACCAGTTAATCATAATTACACTCTGGTAAATCTTAATCAATGATTTCAATTTGTCTGTTTACTAGTCTTTTTATGGTGACATGATTATACAATTTCTGAAAGTTTAAGCAGAGGGAGTATTTATAAAATTCAAAGTTGTATGATACAGAAAAGTACCTTTAAGCTTCTTCTGCTAATCCTAAATACCTTCAAAAAAGGAATGAATAAGAAACTGGAATTTTGTTTTGTAAAAGTATTTTGGTTTTCCTATTTTACATCAACGGGAAATTATAAACTCCTTATTGCTGCCTTAATTTTTAATTTAAGATGTTGTAGGAAAATATTCAGATTTTTTTTCTTAAAAATAAATTGAGTAGAACCATCAGAATGAATTAACTTTAATTTTTATTGACTGGATCCCAAATTAGATACATTTATAATATTGTGTATTAAGACAATTATTTTAGTAATCTTGAGAAAAGCCTTCTTTAAGCTATCCTAAAAATTTCCAGCTGTGCTACCTAATATAAAACTTTAAAAGATATTCTCTCTAGTCAAGACAAATTTCAACTTACTGTTTTGAGAATCCTGTTACTATTCAGTAAAAATATGTGTGCATTAATTGTTAGAAAATGTATTGTCAATTCTTCTTTCTGTGGTGATTCAGGGTTATAACTTTCCTTATGAATATTTATTTTTACTGTAACTGTTGGTGATTTAAATAAAGCTAGGTAAATAATTAGAACCAAGAATGACTTAGGAAGATGCCCCCAAAGCATTTTGCCACTCATAAATGTTAAGCATGTAAAAATACCAAAATTATTTCAACCGGTGTTTTTATTGGCTTGAGAGTACTTTGTTATGTCTTTTTATGTATGTTTAAGTTGAATAATTTCAATTTTTTTTTCATGTGATACATCAGCACAGAGGAAAAGAGGCATCTGAAATGATTTAATTTGTTAAAATTGTGAACAGATTTATCAGAATAGCAGTTAATAGCTTTTTTTTTTAAAGAACTGTGGAGAGCATTCATGTATTTTTTTAATTTGCAGTTTAAATAAGTGTTTATAGTTAGTTTGCTAAGACTTTAATCTGTTAGAAATACAGGCAAAACAAAATGTACATGTTTTGAATTTTATGGATCATTATAATGTGCATCACAATCTTAACACATTGAACATTTCCTGTTTTTACTCTTACAGGAAGCTATTACATGGTTTTATCAGATAGGAGTGCATGCTTCACACTGGTCTTCAGCTCTGCCCATACATGTAGCTTATGTATTATTTCATTTAACCTTCACAGTAACCTTGTAAAATCAGCATTACTCCCCATTTTAAAGATGAGGGAACAGGTATGAATGGTTACTGAACTAAGCTGTCATGGAGCACAGAGAGCATGACTGTCACATTCCTTACCTCACCAGGATGTATTTCAGAGGTTTTAAAAATGGGACAATACAGTGTGATATGTTTTGATGTGTGGACAAGTTCAGGTTCTGGTTTTCTAGCTGTTTTCCATGTTTTAGAGTGCATATCCTAGTAGCTGTAAGGCAGAAGAAAGGCTTAAGAAAATAAGGTTTAAAAGGATAGCAGTTCTTGTTTTGTAGATTGAAATTCCCTAATAAGATTTTGCCTGAAAAGGGATTCTTGTGCTTTAAAACCAAAAATAGAAAATGATTCTTATAGAATAACAAATATTTTGAAGCTTTTCACAATTCATCATATCTTTACTCAACTGATTAGTAGAATGGTACCTGTAGCCCTCATTGATAAACTGTCATATAGCTAGTATTAATACAGCTATGTATTTAATATGTATGTATGTATGTATGTATGTATTTGTATGTATTAAACCAGGACAATTTTCTAAATGCTCATGTATATAGTGTCATATTTCACCTTATAATAACTGTGTGTTTTAACCAGATGTAGATTATTTTCATTTTACAAAGAGTTAATTTAAGGCTCAGAGACATTAACTAATAACTAATAGGTAAAGCATGCTCTAAAATACATGGAATGAAGTTAAACCTTTGCCATTGAGCTTCAGTGAGAACCATATTGATCAAGCATGCTTAATTTCCCTGTCTATTTTTTTAAGTCCAGTTTAGAGTTTATTCTGACAAACAACCTAAACTTTATAATTTCTAACTATTTATTTGAAGCTATTTATATATTTATTGTAACCATATGCTGTATCCTGGCTCTTTAATATCTGTCAATAGTAATTTGCTTGAGCATTATAAGCCTATTTTATAATAAGAATTTAGGCTTAATCAGATTAAAGTCACAAATCATTAAATATAGCAACATTTTATCTCTATCAGTTTCATTAATTTAGTCAACTTTTTTTTTTAATATTTAGGCCCTCATATGTGACAAGACAATTTTTTTTTTGTACTTAGGCTTTCATGTATGAAAATAGGAGAAAAAAATCCTGTGATAAATTATTTACATCTCTGTAAGAAAAAGTCCATAAGAAGAGCTACTTTAAAAGTAAAAATCTTCCAGTGACCTTGGCTCAAGATAATAATCATGTTAATGAGAAAAATAATTACTTCTAACTCTGTATGCTAATAACACTATACTATTCTAAACACTTAACATCATTTAATCCTCATTGTGAAAATTGCTACTCTGATCTCCATTTTAAGAAACAAAAGGCAGTCATATTACAACAAATAAGGGTGAGAGCTGTGGTTGAATCCACATATTCTCGCTTTAGTCTGTGCCCTTAAATTCTTTACTCTCTCTCAAAATCTTTACAGTATAGCCAGGGGAAGGGAATTAACATTTATTTTGTATATTTAATGTGTCACTGTTTATTTTGATATATGACTTACATATATTATCATTTATTCCTCAGAAAGTGCTTAAAATATTATTTCTGTTTGAAAGACATAGAAATGGAGAGATTAAATGCAGTTGTTCAACTTCACAAAACTACTAAAAAGCAGAATTAAAAATAAGGCAGAGATCTGCACCCAAACCCAGTATTCTTTCTGCTATACTGTGTTGCCTACCTGTAGTACCTGTTCACAGGAAATTTATTAACTAGTATTTATATACGTCTTACTGTATGTAAAACATCTGCTTTCTAGTCAGCAACCTAACTGAAAAAATACATGCATATATATTCAGTGTAGAATTTTTTTTTCTTTATTCATTTGACTTAGTAGTTGAAAAGTGTATTTATTGCATATGCAAGTTAGGAGGCATAATAATAAAGTGAGTTTCTATGATCCCACTACCCAACTAAAGAACTAGAGCATTATCAAAGCAGTTATATCAGCCTGTACGTTCTTTCTCCTTGTCATTTCTTGTTTTCCCCAAATTGGTAACCACCTCCCCAAATTTTGTGTTTATCCTACTCCTGATTTTTTCTAAGTAAAAGATTTTATTTTTGGAACAGTTTTAGGTTTGTAGAAAAATTGAGTGCAAAGTACAGAGTTCCCTTATACCCTTCCCCCCACCAACACACAATACTCCAGTTATTCACAGCTTGTATTGGTGTGGTATACTTGTTATAATTTATGAACTAATAACATTATACATTATTATCACCCAAAGTCCATATTTTACCTTATGGTCTATTCTTTTGTTTCACATTCTGTGGAATGACATATCCCATTATAGGATGATACAGGATTGTTTCACTACCTTATAAGTTCCCTGTGCTGCCTTCCATTTATCCCTCTTTACCTGAATATCTCATATCCACTGACCTTTTTCTTGTTTCTGTGGTTTTGCCTTTTCCAGAGTATCATACAGTTGCCATCACGCAATATATAGACTTTTCAGAATGGCTTCTTTCACTTAGTAAGATACATGTAAATTTCCTCACTGTCTTTTAATGGCTTGATTGTTCATTTATTTTTAGTGCTGACTTAATATTCTGTGGTCTGGATATGTCCTTTCACCTACTGAAAGACATCTTAGTTACTTCCAAGTTTTGACACTTAAAATGCTGTTTTACATGAAGAATTTGTGTGAAAATAAGTTTTCAAATCATCTGGGTAAATAGGAAGGAGCATGGTTGCCAGATTATTTAAGAGTATGTTTAGTTTTGTAACAATCTACCAGACTTTTCCAAAGCAGCAATACTGTTTTCCACTGTACCATCAGTAAATGAGAATTCCTGTTGCTCCACATACTCACCAGCATTGATGTTCTTTTGATTTTAGCCATTCTAAATAGGAATGTAGTGGTATCCCATTATTTTAATTTGTATGTATGATGTATGATATTGAACATCTTTTCATATTCTTCTTTGCCTTCTGTTTTATCTTCTTTGGTGAGGTGTCTGTTCAGATGTTTAGTTCATGAGTTGGGAAATACCTCATCTGCCTCTATTTTCTGGAAGAAACTGTAGAGAATTAGCATAATTTCTTCCTTAAAATATTTGATAGAATTTATCAGTGAATCCAGATGCTCCAGAGCTAGCGATCATAATTTTCTTTGTAAGTACATAGTCAGCTACCATAGTACATGCATTGTTGTTTTGCAAAAGTCAATATAATAATAATGGCACAAATGGAATTCTGTTCAGTATATCCGTTTTTTTAATTCTAATGTCTTTCATAGCTTCCAACAAATTTGCATAGCTTTCTATAGAGTTTCTTGATGTTTCCTGGTAACTAATTCATTTAGGTTGGCTAGAACTGGGCCTTATATTTTCTGTTTTGGAAGATAAGTAGTTACTAATTAAATTTCTTAATCAATATAGGCCTACTCAGTTGATCTGTTTTGTTTTTTTTTCCTTGTGTAAGTTTTGGTGGTTTGTTTCTTTTAAGGCATTGGTCCATTTCATATAAGTTATTAAAGTTGTAGGTATTGAGTCCTTTATAATATTCCTTTCTGGGCACCTGGGTGGCTCATTGGTTAAGCGACTGCCTTCGGCTCAGGTCATGACCCTGGAGCCCCAGGATCAAGTCCCACATCAGGCTCCCTGCTTGGCAGGGAGTCTGCTTCTCCAGCTGACCTCTCTCCTCCCATGCTCGCTCTCTCTCTCAAATAAATAAATAAAATCTTTATAATATTCCTTTCTTTTAATGTTCATGGGATTAATAGTGATGGTCCCTCTTCATTTCTGACATAATTCATTTCTTTTCTCTTTTTTAGGTTAGCTTGGCTAGAGGTTTATCAGTTTATTGACGCTTTCAAAGAATTAGCTCTTTGTTTCATTGATCTTTCTCTATTGATTTTCTGTTTTCAGTCTCATTGATTTCTGTTAATTTTTTATTATTTATTTTCTTCTACTTCAGATTTAATTTGTTCTTTTTCTAGTTTCCTAAGATGGAAGCTTAGATTATTGATCTCAGTTCTTTCCTTTTCTTATATATGCATTCTATGCTATAAATTTTCCACTAATTCCTATCTTCACTGTATCTCAAAATTTCAGTACTTTGGAATGTTTTTTTTAATGAGGTTCAAAACATGTAAAATTTCTCCCAGAACTTTTTTTCACTGTGCATTAATTAGAAATGTGTTGTTGAAAAGTAGTTGGGGATTTCCCCACTGTTTCTCTGTTATAATTTCTAGTTAATTCTGTTGTGGTCTGAGAACATACTTTTTATAATACCTATTTGTTCAGTTATGTTTTATGGACCAGAATGTGGTCTGTCTTAATGAATGTTCCATGTGAGTTTGAGAAGAGTGTGTGTTCTGTTGTTGTTGGATGAGTAGACTATACATGTCAGATCAAGTCAATTGAGGTGTTTTTCAGTTTGACTATGTTCTTACTGATTTTCTGCCTGCTGGATTTATAAATGACTGAGATAGGAGCTTTGAACTATCCAACTGTAATAGTGGATTTATATATTTCAAGATTTTGTAATGAGTATTCTTTTTCTCTGACATACTATGGAGAAAATAAGATTATTCCCTTTTTGAGATTCACTTCTTACATTTATTGTTCCAGAAAGCTTAAGCAGGATATACATAGTGTAATTGAGTGGTTTTGAGTGGTTAACAGGTTTCTTTTTGACTAAAAGAACAGGGAATATATCTGCCTTCTCATGAAAATCTGAGTCACCTACAAATATACTTAAGAGGAAGTAATTTTAAATATAGATTTACTCAAATCAAAACTTTGATAATATGTTCTGGTTTTGATTCACTGTGGATCTCTTTTTTCCCCTCTTTCTACTTTTTGGCTAATTTATGATTCTCTAATTGCTTCTTTTATACCTTATTATAGTCCCATGAAATGTTATTTTGAAAGTAGTCATTTAGGGGGAAAAAGGAGCAAAGTTTTAACATAATCCAGGTCTTATTTTATAATAAAGACATTGCTGTATATGTATAGAACAGAAGTTTATGTTATTTCAAGGATGCTGTTATATGCCTTTTTGTTAGCTACTGCAACTTAGATTTCCTCCTTATTAAACATATTTTGGGGTACCAAACTAAGTATAAATGGCATTGATTAAGTAATATTTGTCTTTCTACTCCACTTCCCTTTACTAAGAAACGAAAGTAAGGAATAAGTAAGGAATAAAAATGTCACATTCACACCTATCTACCAGACTTTTGTTAGTTTGCGGGGAAGTTGGGGAAAGGGAGATTTTGGTTTTTTTGTGGGGTGATCTTGGGGAAATACCAAACATCCTAGAAGGAGGACTATTAGGCCATAGCATTTGTCTTTATGTCTAGGAGAAGAACATGTTCTTACTCATGGGACTGACAGAAACTGTAAGTTTTCTGTAGTTTTAGCTTTTGTTCTGTACTGGTTGTTGTTAGTCCCTTTGTAATAGAGATGGGTGGATTTGATCCTGCCCCTACATTTGTATTCTGTGAAAATAAATACTTAGGGAAACATTTCTCTGTGTGAGAGTCCTTTGTCAGACTGAGAAGACTGGAGAGTAGCACTCAATTTTGTAGAGAGTAGGTCATAGTAATTAGTTCCTACAGCGGGGGTTTGGCAGTACATGCAAACCACTTCATTCCTCAAGAAATGACTCTAGCAAAATAGTGAATATATTTTTAATTGAGGTTAGTTTCTTCAAATTCTGCATCTTTAATTGGCATAGGACATTTTGTAGAGATGTGTCCATTTTCTACCTAATCTACTTCATCTTTTGGGTAATTCTGTACATGCAGTATCATTTACCAAAGGGATAAAAATTAATTTAAGACTAATTCAGTTCCATGGGGCATGTGGGTGGCTCAGTGGGTTAAAGCCTCTGCCTTCAGCTGAGGTCATGATCCCAGGGTCCTGGGACTGAGCCCCGCATCAGGCTCTCTGCTCAGCAGGGAGCCTGCTTCCCTTCCTCTCTCTCTGCCTACCTCTCTGCCTACTTGTAATTTCTGTCTGTCAAATAAATAAATCTTAAAAAAAAAAAAAAGACTAATTCAGTTCCACCATATATACTAGGAATCTGTATGTCTTTATTCATTTATTTTGATATGACCTGTGTTTCTGTACTCATTTGATTTCACATCCTTTTTCTTAATTCACAGACTCTTTTGACAGTTTCTTGTATCTTCATTCATTATAGCCTGAGGAAATACTAGGATTGAGGAAGTGATGAGTTTATAAGTCCCAAAATACAGCTTTTTACAAAAACAGTGTGAGTAAGAAAGGTAGATTTGTGACAGTAAAAAGAAACTATGACTTTACCAAATGTTACAAGCTTATACTTAGAATGGCAGTTCAAGGTTCCCTCAGTGATACCTCCTACTTAGTGATATTGATATGGTTAGCTTGTAAGTGATTCCTTTTGTGAGCATAATTTAATTTTACTTCTAGAAATGTGTTTAATATGGTAACAGAAGGAGCTTTAGTAGAAATAAGTTTAAAATTAATGTTAACCAGAAGGATAGAAGGAATGCAGAGGAGTAGATAAGTCATATAATTTGAAAACTCTTGGCTAGGAGACTTGATCAGATTGAGCATCCTGGGAAAAAAAAGAAAAATATAGCCGGCCATTTAATATTTTGTGGAGATTTCTTTTGCTGGTCATAAAAAAACAGGCTGTGATTTTTTTTAAATTTTAAGATCTAATTTTTCCTTTACCTTTATTGAAAATTTTTTGTTTTTAATTGAAAGGTCTTTAATATTTTTATCTAATCCTGAAATTTAAAATTAATTTCAGAAGAGTCATGGTATACAAGATAGTTGAGCTCTCAAAACTAAAGTATTTTACTGTGGATAAATAAAGAAATAAATATACTATCAATAAATAAGTAAATAAGGAAGCTCTTCAGATATTACCATTTAGTCCTTAGGGTAATTTGTGAAAAATAATTAAGCAAAAATAATGTTAATAATAATATCTATCATTTACTATGTGCAGGACAGTATGTCCAGTATATGTGCATTTTATTTCCTTTTTTTCATAAAATAATGTATTTTGTATGTGGTCTTATTAATTCCATTGTTTTATGGAGAAATAAATAAAGAAGGGCCCAAACTCAGATCCATATGATCCTCTAGGGCTCTAGAGATCATAACCATTTTAGGTTTCTTTGTAAGTAGAATCAGCCATCACATTGCATGCAATGTCAATTTGTAAAAGTCAATATTATGACAAAACAGATATCTATTCAGTTTCTTTTCCTTTTTACTATTCATGTCTTTCATAGCTTTCAACAGGCTTATATAACTTGTCAGAGTTACCTCAGTGTATATGGGTGCTTAATTTATTTTAGTTGGTTAGAAGAAGAGCTTTTTAAAACCTAGGTTAGAAGTCAACTCTTTCCAAGCCAGTGGTTCAACTGTGTTGATCACAAGAGCAATCTGTCATAGCTCAGGAGAGTCAGCACATATTTAAATGGCACAACCAGAGTTCACTGCATTATGGTCTCTGTTATAGGAATTAGGTCATGATCTGAGAAAGTT
>RCUC01103556.1:0-50034 GCA_003697995.1 Taxidea taxus jeffersonii
GAGGAATACTGGGAAGCTATTTTCCATCCTGTGTTTTTTTCTCACCTGGGGGCACAAATATGATGGCTAGAATGGAGATTCCCAGCAGGAACTTAAAAATCATCTGGCTCACTCAGCCTGGGAGACTCATTGCCAAAAATCCAGCCTACTTGCCTGGAAGGTTGACAAAGCCAAAGAGAATCTGGAACCAGAAAAGCATTTCCCCTGTGTGCTGGAGGTGGAGAGTCAGGCCATAACCAAGGATGGCAGCTGTGAGGCTGTGGTGAACAAAAGAGGAAAGACAAAGGCCATAAGGTTTAGATTCTCTGCATGATCATACCATTATTTTCGGATAACTTTTAAATCATTACCTTGCAAAGAAACTGTGTTTAAAACGTACCCAGAGATTAGTTTTAATCAGGTATGGCAAGACATGCACACTTGGAAATGATTATCATGAAGGAAGTTTATACTCACAGATTCCCTAGAAAGAGAAGGCATGGCACGCCGGAGAGGGCTAAAAATGATAATTTAAGCCAGGAAGCCGGGGTTGGTGTTAAAATACAAAGGCATGGTTTGATTTGTAGAATATTCGTGTTGACTATATTTTCTTATTTTCTGTATTTTTGAAACTCCGGCATTTGGCCCTTGACCTTGGAGAGATTGCCTCTCCCAGGGCTAGTTAAGTCATAGAGCATACAACTACCCTGTAAGTGCACCTTAGACACACAAGCCACCAACCCAGAGTTCCGACTCCAACCATTTCCTTCATCAAGCTCACATACCACACCAACATTCCCCCTTGCCTAAACCACCCCAGGGCCAGGTTCTGGACAACTAGGGCCCACCGCTATAGCCCAGAGCCCACCAGAATTATGCAAACCATCCAATCCTAATCTTACTGGGGGACCTACCTCTCCTGTTCCCACCAAAACTGCAAAAAAAAAAAAAAAGGGTGTTAGGCTATGCTTTCTCCTCTCTGCCTCCTGAATTACCCTGGTGCTCTCCACATAGCCCTCTCTGGCGTGCCATGCCTTCTCTTTCTAGGGAATCTGTGAGTATAAACTTCCTTCATGATAATCATTTCCAAGTGTGTGTGTCTTGCCATACCTGATTAAAACTAATCTCTGGATATGTTTTAAACACCGTTTCTTTGCAAGGTAACGATTTAAAAGTTATCCGAAAATAATGGTATGATCATGCAGGTTATAATCATTGTTAAGGTTATTGGGGGGTGGAAGACACATAATGGGACCTTCTAGAGTTTGAAAGTTTTTCCCTATATCTTTATCTGGGTGGTGGTTATATATTCACACATGGAAATATTAATTGGGCCGCACTTTACTGTTTATACTTTTACCTCAGTTGAAATGAAAAAAAAAACAAGTGAAGGAACTTAAAGCGAGGTCTGTCCATGATTGAAGATATCAGCATCATCTCCAGTGATGAGCCTTGTGGGGCCATATGATAAAACTCCTCATTACACAATTTGTTTTGCTTTGGGTTTTTCATGCCTTCCAAACAGCAATTATCTTTGTGACTTCCTCAGGTTTCATTTCAAATCTGTCTCTAGAGCATGTTGTATCCTTTGAAATAACAAACAGAAAAATATCTCCAGTATTTTAATATTCTTCATGAACTGTGTGCAAAGCCTACCTCACAAAGGACAGGGCACAGGTTCCTTTATGCACGTTGGGCGTGCGGACTGAGTCACACACAGAAGGGTTTTTTCCTGTGCTGCTTCCAGCTCCTCCTGCATCTCACAACCTTCAACAACAACAGCAAGAAATCACTGGGTTTCCCCCAAATGTAGGCATCGTGTGGTCCATAATGGAGGACGAGATAGACGGCTTATTTTTCTGTACACTGGAAAATACAGCCATTGAAGATGCATGGACAAGTGTAGAAATACCACGTGAATTGGGGGGCTAGAGGGGACTGAGGGAAATTATGTAGTGACAATGACATTTTAACGTGAGACTCGATTGGGCTGCAGGGCCTCAGAAGGGGTGCGTAGGCTAGAGATTTAGATTAGGATGGGGACTAAATGAAGAGTAACTAGAATTAGGTTCCAATGCTTCATTTTTATCAGATGGGCATGACAGTTCTGGCAACTGACCTTCGTTCTTAGTCGGCCCCTCTTAATTTAAAAAAAAAAAGTCTATTTTGGTAAAGAGGATAATTTCCTGAGAGCCTATATTATGGTTCTTGGGGTTAGCTCTTTCAGAAAAATCTTGGCATGCTGTGCTGCATGAATGAGATGGTTAAAATGAAATCTGACAATGAGATCAGGGGAGAGCTTGGTAGTATGATTTACACCCAGATATTATAACCTGGCCTTATACGATGGCTCTGCAACATGCTAGGTATATACCTTGCGGAAAGTAACAGGACATCTCTAAGCCTCAACCCCCTTGTCACTAAAAAGGTGAATAAGAAGGGATGCAAGAATGGTTTCATATCCCTCAAATCAATCAGCGTGATGCATCACTTCAACAAAGTGAAGGGTAGAAACCATATGATCATCTCAGTAGATACAGAAAAAGCATTTGACAAAATTCAACATTCATTCATGATAAAAAGGCTCAGCAAAAAATTCACATCTAACATCTGTTTCATTTCTGTTCCCTAACAGTGAAGTAGCAGAAAAAGATATTTTAAAAACAATCCATTTACAATTGCACCAAAAAGAATAAAATACCTTGGGATAAATTTCACAAAGGAAGTGAAAAACCTATACTCTGAAATCTATAGGATATTGAGGAAAGAAATTGAAGACAACACAAACAAATGGAAAGATGTATCATGTTCACAGATTGGAAGAATTAATATTATTAAAATGTCCATACTACCCAAAGTAATCTACAGATTCAATGCAGTCCCTATAAAAATACCAGTGATTTTTCACAGAACTAGGACAAATAATCCTAAAATTCACATAAAAAAACAAAAGACCCTAAATAGCCAAAGCAACCTTGAGAAAGAAGAACAAAGCCGGAGGTATCACAATCTCAGGTTTCAAGATATATTACAAAGATGTAGTAATCAAAATGGTATAGCACAAAAATAGATACATAGATCATAGAACAAAATACCTATGCTTGTTTGGTGAATTAATCTATGACAGATGAGGCAAGAATATACAATGGGGAAAAGAGAGTCTTTTCAATAAATGGTGTTGGGAAAATATATATAGAATCCTACAACTCAACATCAATAAAGCCCCCCAAAGAATCCAATTAAAAATGGGCAGAAGACATGAACAGATATTTCTCCAAAGAAGACATCCAAATGGGCAACAGACACATGACAAGATGTTCAACACCACTCATCACCAGAGAAATGCAAATCAAAATCACAGTGAGATACCAGCTCACACCAGTCAGAATCACTGGTATCAAAAAGATAAGAAATAACAAGTATTGGCTAGGATGTAGAGAAAACAGAACCCCATGCAGTCTTGGTGGGGATGTAAATTGGTGCAACTACTGTGGGAGACAGTATGGAGTTTCCTCAAAAAATGAAAAATAGAGGGACGCTTGGGTGGCTCAGTTGGTTAAGCGGCTGCCTTCGGCTCAGGTCATGATCCCAGCGTCCTGGGTTGGAGTCCCACATCGGGATCCTTGCTCGGCAGTGAGCCTGCTTCTCCCTCTGCCTCTGTCTGCCTCTCTGTCTGCCTGTGCTCTCTCTCTCTCTCTCTAACAAATAAATAAAAAAAATGAAAAATAGAAATACCGTATGATCTAGTAATTCCACTACTGGGTATTTACCCAAAGAAAGCAAAAACACTAATATATGTGCTCCTATGCTCATTGAAGCCTTATTTACAACAGGCTAGAGATGGAAGCAGCCCAAGCGTCCACTGATAGATGAATAGATAAAGAAGATGTGGTATATATGAATAATGGAATATTACATATTTCCAGAGATAGAACAAAATCTGCCACAGGTAGACACTCACTACATATACCATAAATGAAAGCGTGTGGATGAATGAACAGATAGGAAACTCTTCTTATGCTCTCTTCTACACGGTCACTAATTCTTCTACTTGCTTTACTCTTCTGAAAAATGGCTGCCATAACATTCATTGGACAAGCAAAGATTAGTTTTTATTACTTTTCCTTACCAGAGTGAGACCAATACATACTTTTTAGAATTGTTAATACTCAGTGCTTCCTGCCTCCATTGAGCAAAATATGAGTCTAATACTTTTAGCAACAACATTTCCCTTCTAACTTAGCCCAAATGATCTTGAAACCCATTGAGAACCAGGAAAGTGAGCTCGGAAGACCTGTGATCCTACCTTCCAATCCCATTATGGATACTAACTAATAAAGATATCAGATTATGTCTTCCCCATGTCCCTATCCAGCTCCCTTCCTCCTCACTCTCATGTCGAGGGCATCACCAACATTCTTCTTTCCGTTCCTGTGTGCAGCTTTTCTAAGCTTAAGTCCTCCTCAGGTTCGTTAGTGATAATCAGCCGCAGAGCAGACTCTGTCATCCACCTGATCAAAGAAGACAGAGGTGCAGCCAATTCTCATGTGCCCATTTTTCATGCATTCTTTGTCTTGAGATGTGGAGATGCTCAGAACATACCTCCCCAAATATGCCGTTTTGCCCTACTGATTATTTTGAGCTGAAGGCACGTGAGAAACAGAGATGCAGCAGATGCAGACAGTTCCAACCTGTCTTTCTACCTGAAAATAGGTCATGAAATTTCCCATGACAAAGATGTCCTTTCTGTGCCAGGAAGAGAACATTCTTATCAGTAGAGACTTGGAGTTGATGCCAAAAAGCACCTGTACAAACTTTAAAAAAAAAACAAACTCATAATAAAATAACTTTTACGGGGCGCTTGGGTGGCTCGGTGGGTTAAAGCCTCTGCCTTCGGCTCAGGTCATGATCCCAGGGTCCTGGGATCGAGCCCCACATCAGGCTCTCTGTTCAGCGGGGGGCCTGCTTTCCCTTCTCTCTGCCTGCCTCTTTGCCTACTTGTGATCTCTGTCTGTCAAATAAATAAATAAAATCTTTAAATGAAATAAAATAACTTTTACCCTTAATATCCCCACATATTTTCCACTCACTGTCTCACAAATTACTGCCTCCAACCCCAGCCTCTTTGTTTTGTCTCATTGCCATGATTTACTGCTTGTGTAGTAAATTTACTGCTTGTGTAATAGTAGATTTACTGCTGAGTGTGTAGTCAAAAGGCATATAAGCCTTTAGGGCTATTGGATTTTTGAAGCATCATTTTCCATCTTTGGGTTTTTTTTTTTCCTTTTTCCCCCCTTTCTCTTCTTTTTTTTCTTTATTTTCTTTCCTGTTTTTCCCATTTTCCTTCTGAAGACTCCCATTTGCCCGTAAAAATATGGATAAATTTGTATGTATTTCTCCTACTCATCTGTCTTATGTCAGTTTAATTCTTAGGCCATCCACAGAATCTAAAAGGGTACGAGGAAGTTTTCTTCCCCAGCAGATAGATGTTTTTCCTCTCCATCTAAGATGCACCACTGTTCAGTTATACTGGAAAATATTTGATTTACTTCTTCTTGTACCATAACTAGAAAAATATGACAACGACCCCTCCATGCAGTGCAACTTCACTGCTTAGGATAAAGACTTGTAGTTGTATTGGCTCCCCTTTTATTCCAGGGAGGTGCCGATTTTAGTGAAAATAAGTGCAGTGTGCCTAGTTAAATTTGTATTCAAATGAACAGCGAATAACTTTAGTAAAACTATTTTCTATGCACTACTTTGGACATGCTTATACTAAAATATTGTTTGTTATATACCAGACATTTGGGTTTTTAAAAAATATTTTATTTTTATTTGACAGAGATCACAAGCAGGCAGAGAGGCAGGCAGAGAGAGAGGAGGAAGCAGGCTCCCCGCTGAGCAGAGAGCCCGATGCGGGGCTCGATTCCTGGACCCTGGGATCATGACCGGAGCTGAAGGCAGAGGCTTTAACCCACTGAGCCACCCAGGCGCCCCATGTACCAGACATTTGAATTGAATGGGACATCTTGTATTTTATCCAGGTAGAACGTAAAAATACAGAACCTCAAACAAGCAGAAATATCACACAAGCAAAGAATAATTTTCAGAGTAACCATGTGCCATGAAACATTTGAGGTATCACTATCTTAAAAAAATTTGTTGTTTGTCTGAAATTCAAATTTAATTTAGTGAATTAATTTAATTTAGTGTCCAAAGATATTACCTGACAGCCTTGTCTGTTCAGCTTTTCAAATGACACAGATTAGTAAAGAACATACTCAACTATTTATCAAACAGAACCCACATACGCTGATTCCATGCATTGTTCATTCCAAGATCCTCTAAGACTAAGAGAGAGCTTATTCCTTAAGACAGAAAGATGACAAATAATGGCACAGAAACCACCAGCTGGAAAGCACACCAACCTTGGATGGCAAAAGCCAGCCCTCGTGAGATTAAACATTCAAAACGACTGATAGAGATTACCAGAGTCACTTCCGTGCTTGGAATCGGGGCACTGTCCATTCTGTAACCGAAATAAAACACAGACTGGTTTTGAAGTTCCAACAAAAGCGGTATGTCAAAGTCAGAGTTAAGGCTTGGAGAGTGCCCAAGGCCAAAAGTGTTGACTTACTGAGCACAACACTATTTGCAAAGATGGTCATGATAGAAAGTCCAGCCAAGAACCACAGTGAGCCCGAAACGAGACAGCCAAGCTGGCAGAAACACTTGTTTTGTGTCCTAACGTATGGTCTATGCTGGAGAGCATTCCATATGTGCTTGAGAAGAATGTATTTTCTGCTGCTGTTGATGGGATGTTCTCCACGTGTCTATAGAACACTTAGGTCCGTTTAGTATAAAGTATACTCTGAGTTCATTATTTCTGTATTGATTTTCTGTCTGGATGATCAATCCATTGTTGAAAATGGGGTATTTAAATCCCCTACTATTATTGTATTGTTGTCTACTTCTCCCTTTATATCTGCTAGTATTTGCTTAATATATTTATGTTCTATGATGATGGGTGCATATTTTTTCATAATTTTATTGAGATAATTGACACACAGCACTCTGTAAGTTTAAGACATAGAGCATAAAGACTTGAGTTACATGCATTGTGAAATTACTGAATTAATTTAGTTAACAGCAATCGTTTCATAGAGATGAAAAAAGAAAAAAAATTTCTTGTGATGAAAACTTTTAGGATCTATTTTCCTAGCAATTTTCAAATATATCATACAGCAGAATGAAGTATAGCCATCCTGTTGTACTTATTTATCCCCAGTATTTACTTATCTTACAACTAGAAATTATTGCATTTGACCACCTCCATCCAATCCTTCCCACTGTCCCACATCTGGTAACCACAAATCTGATTTCTTTTTCTATGTGTGTTTTTTTGTTTTGTTTTGAGTCTGCGTTAAGTGAGATCATACAGTATTTGTCTTTCCCTGTCTGACTTAGTTCACTCAACATAATGCTCTCAACATCCACTTATGTTGTTGCCAATGGTGGTGTTTCCTTCTTTTTTTCTGGCTGAATGATATTCATGCAACTTCTTTATCCATTCATCTGTCGATAGACACTTAGGTTGTTTCCATGTTTTGGCTGTTGTAAATAATGCTGCAATACACGTGCAGGTAGAGATGCCTCTTCAACACAGCGTTCCTTGTTTCCTTCAGGTATATATCCGGAAGTAGAATTTTTGCATCATATGGTAATTTTATTTTTAACTTTTTGAGGAATCTCTTTTGCCTCCATATAAACTTTAGAATTAATGGTTGATATTTACAAAATAATCTGCATAGATTTTGATTGGATCTATAGATCAAGTTGGGAAGAACTGACATCTTGAGAGTCCTTTTAATATTGTGTAGGAATAGGGAGGGTATCATGCAGAGTCTCCAGGAAGCAGTTTCTAATCTGTGACAGTGAGCACGGCTCATTATTTCCTTCTTTTTTACCCAATTATTTATTGCTTCTATGATCCCAAAGGAGGCTTGGGAGATAATAATCTGGATGACATTGTATATGACTCAAGGTCAGAGTCTCAGATCAGGGTTCATGATAAAATTTTTAATCATCATCAAAAGGCTTGAATGCATTACCAATGATTTCCTTTCTCCAAACTCTTAGATGTAGCCTCTTTCCAGTCAGGAATATGTAGAATGACCATAAGTTTTCATCCTCAGTGGGATACCTTTGACATCAAAAGTGGATGTTATTATTAGGCAAATAGTTAGGCAAACAGGATTACTGGTTACTCAAGGAATAAAGGAATTTGGGCTATTGCATTAGATATGCAAAGAAAGGATTCAAGGAACCAATGCTGAGTCTAGGCTTGGACTAGTGTTTAATTGGCAAAACTGTGAGCCCATGTCCACACCCTGAGTCACCCCCACCAGGGTGTTTTAAAAGTTATTTCTACAAGGGCACCAGCATGGGTGTTGTCCCAGCAGTGGACTGAAAGTGGGATCTGGTTTGTTCGAGAGATTTAAAGCATGAGATTTTTAATTGCCTTGTTTATATCTAAACATTTAGATATTCAACATTTTAAAGAAATGAGAAAAATATGAGACCACACATCTTTGAATGTTGGATGAAAGGGATGTATTCTGCTGCTGTTGGGTGGAATGTTCTGGTCTATTAAGTCCATTTGTTGTAGAATTCATTTCAATTTCAATATTTTCTTGTTGATCTTCTGTCTGGCTGTTCTACCCATTGCTGAGAGTAAGTTACTGAAATCTCCTATTGTTATTGTATTGTCTGTTTCTCTCTTAAGATCTGTTATTCATTGCTTAATATATTTCAATGCTTAGGTGTTGGAAGTATATATATTTGTGATTACTATATCTTCTTGATGTATTGATCCCTTTGATATCATATAATAACCTTTCTTTGTCTTCTTTTACCCTTTTTGGCTTGAAGACTATCTTGTCTGATGTAAGTAAGGCTATGCCTGCCTTGTTGTTTCCACTTGCTCAGAATATATTCTTCCGCGCTTTCACTGTCCTGCAGGCAGTATATATTCAGGTAATTTTTAAATCCATTCAGCCACTCTGTGCCTTTTGATTTGTGAGTTCAAGCCATTTCATCTAGGATAATTATCAATATGTAAGAATTTGCTACTGCCATTCCATCTTTTGCTTTCTGGTAATTTTGTTTCTCCCATGTTTCTTTTTCTTGTTTTTGTCTACTTTAGTAAGTTGGTGGTTTTCCATGGTGATTTGCTCAGTCTTCCCCTTTATTATGTTTTATGTCTCTGCTCTAGATTTTTGCTTTGTGGTTACAATGAGGTCTACGGAAAACATCTCATGAAATAATCCTTTTTCTGATGATAGCAATTTATCTTCATTTACTTATCAGGTATCCTTCCTTTTACCCTTCCTCTTTTATATTTTTGATGTCATGATCATGTTTTTTTTTTTTGGAGAGGGGGAGGGGAAGAGGGAGAGAATCTTAAGCAGGCTCCATGTCCATCATGGAGTCCGATGATGGGTTCGATCTCATAACCTGAAGATCATCACCACTTGAGATGAAACCAAGAGTCTGAGGCTTAACCGACTGAGCCACCCAGGCACCCCTCATTTCCTCTTTGTATCCAAGGTTCCCAGCATACTGCTTGGTAACTATTATATGCCAAATAAATGATTGCTGGATTAATTAAAGATTTTTAGAGTTCTATATAATGACACCATCCAGTGTTTTAAGCAGTTCTATAATAGGTGTTATTTTATAATCCTGCCATCAATTAACAAATTTCTATTTACAAATCTTTGGTCTTTTGGAAAATAAAAGTTTTTTTAAATTAAATTTTATTTTTTTCAGTGTTCCAAGATTTACTGTTTATGCACCACACCCAGTGCTCCATGCAGTACGTGTCCTCCTTAATACCCACCACCAGACTCGTCCATCCCCCCACTCCCCTACCCTCCAAAGCCCTCAGTTTCTCAGAGTCCACAGTCTCTCATGGTTCATCGGTGTTTTATTTTAGCGTGACTGTCTTTAAATTCCAGTGGTTTTGTACAGTTTTGCATTATTATGAGAATTTCTTCTTCTTTTTTTATTATGTTCAGTTAGCCACTGTATAGCACATCATTAGTTTTTGATGTAGTGTTCAATAATTCATTAGTTGCAAGACTTTTTTCTTTGAAAATCATATGCTTTGGGGTTTTTTTAAAAAAGATTTTATTTATTTATTTGACAGAGAGAGAGAGAGATCACAAGTAGGCAGAGAGGCAGGCAGAGAGAGAAGGGGAAGCAAGCTCCCTACTGAGCAGAGAGCCTGATGCAGAGCTTGATCCCAGGACCCTGAGATCATGACCTGATCTGAAGGCAGAGGCTTAACCCACTGAACCACTCAGGCACCCCTGCTTTTGCTTTTTGACTATTTAATCTTGAATTATGTATTTTTTCATGAATGTTTATTAGATATACATATTAATATAGAGCCATTTTGAACATTTTTAATTTGTCTTTTGCAATTTTTTTAGGGGGGTGGAGCAGAAGGAGAGGGAGAATCTTAAGTAGGATCCACACCTAGCTCAGAGCCTGACCCAGGGCTGAATCTCACAACCCTGAGAACATGACCTGAACTGAAATCAAGTCAGACACTTAAGTGACTGAGCCACACAGGCGCCCCTGAAATTTATTTTTGATGATTCCTTATAATATTTTTAAATGGTACATTATCCTTTTTAAACTCAGAATACAGAGACTTACAAAAAATTAAAATCTCATAAAGGTACACCACTAGAGGTTTACAGCTTTTATAATTTTTATGAGTATTATTCTAGATTTCTCTTATATCTTTAGGGCTGGCCCAACAGAGGGTTTTTTTTTTTTAAGATTTTATTTATTTATTAGACAGACAGAGATCACAAGTAGGCAGAGAAAGAGGAGGAAGCAGGCTCTCCACGGAGCAGAGAGCCCGATGCGGGGCTCGATCCCAGGTCCCAGGACCCTGGGATCATGACCTGAGCCGAAGGCAGAGCCTTTAACCCACTGAGCCAGCCACCCAGGCGCCCCCCAACAGAGGTTTTAAATGAGTATTTAGTCCAATCTACCTCTACATAGATTTCTGGCATTTGCTTTACTATGCAGAACACTTTTGTAACCCCAAGATTTTGTAGCCAGGTTTTGTATTGAATAACATGGTTTAATTGTTCTATATATCTTTTTAATCACATGGAGTATTTTTTTGGTTTAGGGAATGAAGTTAAAAAATTAGGCATTTATTTACTTATTTATTTATAATTTTTAAAAAAGACTTTATTTATTTATTTGACAGAGAGAGACACAGAGAGAGAGGGAAAACAAGCAGAGGGAGGGGGAGGGGGAGAGGGAGAAGCAGGGTCCCCGTGAGCAAGGAGCCCTATGTGGGGCTCGATCCCAGGACCCTGGGATCATGACCTGAGCCAAAGGCAGATGCTTAATAACTGAGCCACCCAGGCGCCCCAGGCATTTATTTATAAAGTCATTTAATGGTAATTATTATGTAATTACTTATTTCTATCAGTGGTTTATGATGCCCTTAATCACCATAAATCATTGATAATGATTGATTGATAATGATAATGATCAATGAATAATTGATAATGAAATCATTGATAATGATCAAACTTCAAGTGTCAAATATTCTACCATATCATTCTGGACTTCTTTGGATTTGTAAAGGCATCTGCCATTGTATTTTTGACCTATTGCATCTCATTCCAGCATATGCTGCCCCAAAAACCTACCTCATTCTCCCTTCATGATCCTCATTTTTCTGAATCATCTTGCCTATTATTAATTTGTAGACACATATGGAACTCTTTTTGGAGTTGTCCCCAAAAATGGAGTTTTCCATTGTAATTATTCCAGCAATTACTCTACCAATTAACTGGGGCAAAATCAAAGTTTTTAAATTCTATCCTACCTTTCTGTCCAGAAAGATGCTAGACATCTATAATTTTGACTTTGAATGTATGGAATTATCAAATCACTATGTGGTACACCTGAAAGTAATAGAACATTGTATATCTACAAGACTTCAAGAATAAAACAACTTTTTCAAGTATTAGGGATTTCCTCAAACTTTTCATTATGATTAACTGTAGCTATTGTGTAGTTACTTAGTCCTGCAATTATAAACGGGACCCACATTTCCATTATAGCTTTTTGTTTTGTTTATTTTACAGATCTTTCCAGTATCTGGGGATGATCCTGACTTTCCTTCCTCTGTCTTGCTCGTTGATTAGCAGTTTGGTACTGGAACTCCTTAAAACTGTGTCACTTTCATGAAGGTATCTTCCTTCTTTGTTTTTCTTAGGCCTTCTCTCCTGGTAAAAATACAATGAAACCAACAAAGAAGCACAAAAATGAGAAGACAAAGCCAACATATAAGTCCTGCATTCTTTAAAGCAAACTGATTCTTGACCGATCAATTTTGATTAAAACCAGGACCCCTGCCCCAAGGATCTGAGTAAATTCTGGGAAGGCAGCTTCCATAGTTTCAACTCCTACTCTCACCTTTGGAGGCCAAGGAATCTAGAGGCCAAAGGGATTTGGAAGAGGTAAAGGCAATATACAAAAGTTTAAAAATCCTTTCCGATTCTTTTTTTTTAAAAGATTTTATTTATTTATTTGACAGAGATCACAAGTAGGCAGAGAGGCAGGCAGAGAGAGAAGAGGAAGCAGGCTCCCCGCTGAGCAGAGAGCCCGATGTGGGGCTTGATCTGAGGACCCTGGGACCATGACCTGAGCCGAAGGCAGAGGCTTTAACCCACTGAGCCACCCAGGCGCCCCCTTTTCCAATTCTTGATCATTTAAATTTAAAAAAATTTTTTTTAATTTAAAAAGTTCTTCAAAATTTTAAAAATTTAGAAATTCTTGATCGATTAAGATGCCTATATTTTATTTATTTTATTTTATTTTTGAGTAGGCTCCATGCCCATCATGGAGCCCATTTAAGCCCATGGGCTAAACTCATGACCCTGAGAACAAGACCTGACCTGAGATTGAGAGTCAGATAGGTAACTAAGCCACTCAGGCACCCCTTCCTTCCTTCCTTCCTTCCTTTTTGAGTTGGCCCCATGACCAATAAAATGCCTATATTTTAAATTGGGTATTCTTCAGTATCCCAAAAGGATAAGGACTCAAAAAGAAATATATATCACGTGTGCTATATCTCCAAATATGTTTTTGAGAGCATCTGAAATTTTGTTTGTACATGTATCTTAGTCATTTGTGAAGCTACTATGATCCATAAAGCAAGAAAATTCATGGTCTTACCATTTTTAAAAACTCAAAAATTGGGGCGCCTGGGTGGCTCAGTGGGTTAAAGCCTCTGCCTTCAGCTCGGGTCATGATCCCAGGGTCCTGGGATCATGCCCAGCCGAGCAGAGAGCCTGTTTCCCCCTCTCTTTCTGCCTGCCTCTCTGCCTGCTTGTGATCTCTGTCTCTCAAATAAATAAATAAAATCTTTAAAAAATAAAAAAATAAAAACTCAAAAATTAAGATGCCCATAAGAAAATTTCAAAGTTAGACATTACCATGCATATGAAAGAACAAAGAAAACAAACTCTAACACTAACAATTGTTTTATTCACTCTGTTTTCCATTTAACCTTACAGGTGAAAGACTTTGGTTGAACTTCATAACAAATGTTAAAGTAAAAATGTCAAGTAAAAGGGAAGCCCTCCATCTGAAAGAAGACTGAACAATTGTGCCTTCAACCTTTAAAGGGATGAAACCTGCCCAGAAATCCACCACAGTGTATGAGGTTTCCCTCTGCCTCCTCCTCTGATTAAGCTTGTTATTTGTTTGAATGCATGAGCATTCAAGATAATACAATTTCTTGTTCTGTGTAAAACCAACCAACCAACCAACCAACCAACCAACCAACCAACCAACCTATATTAACTCCTCCTTTCCCACTTTTCTCAACAGTTGCATTCCCAGCAGAAACCAGCAGCTGGTGTGGCTCTCACGGGCAGCCCAACCAGACTCTTCCCCTGAGGTACACGGTCATCTGTGGGAGGGTCTCCTGTCATCTCCCTGATCCCATTCAGATTCAGTGACCAGGGCAGGAGCTCTCTGCACTCCCCCAGCTGGGGTCTGCCAGGGTCTGAGGGATGAGATCCTGGTGCCTGGGTCTGTGTGTGTCTATGAAATACCTTCAGGGTGTGTTTGTCACCCTAAGGCACCTAATTTTGGCCGCTGGGCAGAGCCAGTCTGTGTGACCTAGGGAGCCATGGGGGAGTCTGAAGTCAGTGTGAAGAGGCACGAAGCTGTAGCTAAACCAAAGGCACTGACCACATGACATATGTCTAGGTCTAAATCTTTCCCTGGGGTGGGCAGCTGGCTGGCTCAGTCAGTAGGGCAGGTGACTTGGTCTTGGGGTCATGAGTTCAAGCCCCATATTGGGCATATAGTTCACTAAAAAAAAAGAAAATTCATAGGGGCGCCTGGGTGGCTCAGATGGTTGGGTGTCTGCCTTCAGCTCAGGTCATGATCTTGGAGTCTTGGGATCGAGCCCTATGTTGGGCTCCCAGCTGGGCAGGGAGTCTGCTTCTCCTTCTCCCTCTGCCTCTCTCACTGCTTGTGCTCTCTCTCTCTTAAATGAATAAATTAAAAAAAATTTTTTTTAATTCATAAATCTTTCCCAGGGAACAGTGATCCTGAATGGTGTCTTGCCTTCCTTGTCACAGACCTAAAGCACACAGTTCCCCTAAGTGGCAGCCAGGGGGTCTACTCACTCCTTTTCCACATCCTGGATGAAGTCAGGCAGAGGCTGATTCCTGGTTTCAGGAAGGAGGAGAACAGCAAGAGCAGAGAGGATGGGGAAGACTCCATACATGATCCAGGGCAGGTGGGTAGAATACACAGTTAGGATCATCAAGAGGGGAGCCAGGGCTGCTCCAATATTAGCAGCAATTCCCAGGATTCCTGTCGCTGTTGCCCTTGGAGTGCAAACAATACAAACACAGTTAGGTATAAATCCACTCAGGTAATTTGTGATTTATTATTTTGCTTCAGTTATGGGAGATATCACAATAGTGTTTAGATACACAGAGGTTGAGATATACTCTTACATTTCAAATATGCTGTCTTGTTTACTAGCAATGTTTTTCAAGTGCGGAAGTGCATTAGCACATACGTTTTTCATTTTAAAAATACTCTTATCCATAGCCTCTACCATTGAGTGGTTCTGTAGATTATGTGAGATGGTATGTTAAAAAAGAACACAGTGCCTTGGCAAAGTCAGATTTTAATAAATTTTGGTTGTAATTTTTGTTACTATTAATACTATTATGGGCGCTTGGGTGGTTCAGTCGTTAAGCATCTGCCTTCAGCTCAGGTCATGATCCCAGGGTCCTGGAATCGAATTCCGCATTGGGCTCCCAGCTCAGCAGGAAGCCTGCTTCTCCCTCTCCCACTCCCCCTGCTTGTATTTCCTCTCTCTCTCTCTCTGTCAAATAAATAAATAAAATCTTTTTTAAAAAGCTATTATAATTGATGTTTCTGGTAACTCACCAGTGTTCTTTCCACTATAAATGTTAATTAGCTGGGGAAGGTCTGTTTTGATCCTGCTACAGCTTCCATGAGATTTGTACCTGATTATGGTAGGGATTAGTTCATTTCCATGGGCAGAAGAACTCATGACAGCTGCAGAAGAAACTCCTACTCCCAAAGTTGACAAAGTAACACGCAGAGTCTGCATTTCTGGAGAGGAAGATCAGTGAGACTCAGGAAATCAGAGCTAAAGGAATCACCATCCGCCAAATAACAAGTGAAAAAGACACAATTGGACATGTTTGCATGTGTTAAATACATTGTAGAAAAAGTGCACAGAGGCAGAGAATGTGGAGTGACTGGTAGCTGAGAAATGTGACTTATCTGTATGTTGCAACCTAATTGTAAATTAAGTTGACCATGCCAAAGAGAACCTGGAGAATAAAACACTTGAGTCATTTTATTACCTCTCCCTTACACATCAGAGATTTGCCAAAGACTGAGAGGGGAATGTGAGTTTGCTCTCATTTATTTTGTCCAGTATCTCCTCTGCCTTTCATGTATAAAGTGGGACTCCATATGAACAATTACTGAGGGATGTAAAACTTATTGATATCCTTGAGGAGTTTAAAACCTGGGTGCGGGGCACCTGGGTGGCTCAGTGGGTTAAGCCTCTGCCTTCGGCTCAGGTCATGATCCCAGGGTCCTGGGATCGAGCCCCACATCGGGGTCCCTGCTGAGCAGGAAGCCTACTTCCTCCTCTCTCTCTGCCTGCCTCTCTGCCTACTTGTAATCTGTCAAATAAATAAATAAAATCTTTAAATAAATAAATAAATAAAACCTGGGTGCACACATGATATTGACTTGGGGCTGGTACTGTAGCAGAGAGTAATAAGACCTTTGTTTCATGTTCTGGATAAGCTGGAGACTAGCTTGATCTAGAGTAATATTTGAAGATTTAAGAATAAAGGCCTGTATTAGGGGAACGATTGCTGGACTTTGGAAATCTCTGAAAGGAAATCTCAGAGTCAGTTTTTCTATTCAATAATTTTAAAAAAAATCTCATGAGAGCGTTACAACATTGGAGTACACTTGTGGTAAAACAGCAAACATGCATCATTGCACACATCCAAGATGAGGGCAGACCTTCCAATCTGGGATCCTGTAAGATACACAGCTATGCTGGGAGTTAGGCGAAGCATGGGACCACCACGGTTCCCCTATTCATTACATAAGATCATTTAATTTAGTAAAACAGATTCTAAGAGAGGCTTTAACTGCTTCACTCCTTGTTCCTATTGCCTGCTTCTCTGCTTGAAGAGAAGATACTTTTATTTACTTGAAATCAAAAAGTCTTCCCTAAACCGTGATTGCAGTGATGGTAACCTAATACAAGGCACACAAGTGGATATAGGTAGACATCAGGGAGTAAATTGTCACTGAAGCTGTAGTCATAAGAAAATAACCAGACAGCAGAAATGAAGGTATTGTGTTCTCATATGAGATAAAATTAATATATGTTGGACACAATACTGTCATTTACAATTGCAAGTGTGATTGGTCAAAGCCAAAAGGGCAAGTGATTAATTGGTCTCCTAGAGAAACTTTAAGGAAAATACTTCTCAGATGTGATAAGGATAGCCATACGTCTGCACCAGCTCTTACTGAGCTATGACTCTTCCTCAGCTGCTTAATGGTAGCATCTGTCCTAAATCCTCAGATCAGTTTTGGGGAATCATTAGAACCATATTCTCCCTTTCCCTGTGTGAGTCTAGTCCCCAAGTCCCTGAGATATTTCCTTTCTTCAACCTGTGCTCTTTTCTCACCTTCAGGCAGAAACGTGGTGGTCAGAATGAAGATTCCAAGTAAGGACATGAAAATCATCTGGCTTACTCGACGACCCATATGATTCAGTGCCAAAAGGGCAACGTAATTGGCGGGGAGGTTGACCATGCCAAAGAGAACCTGGAACAGGAAAACATTGTTCCCAATGTGCTGGAGGTGGAGAATTAGGCCATAAAAGGGCATGTAGGTTGCAAATCTGCAGGGAACAAAAGAAGAAAGATAGATGTCATTACGTTTAACCCTAGGTTCTACAAACCACAATCATAAATATCATCAGACAGGCAGCCAGTGGTTGGGATTCAAGAACAAAGGCATGGTCTGTTTTGTAGAATATTCTACATGGTGATGATTTAAAAACTGTCACAAAATATTGTGTCACAATAAATTGGAGGTCATAACGGTGACTTTTTGGTAACCATTGGTGGGTGGGGGTATTCTTAAGAATATATAATGAGGGAAGCCCCTGGGTAGCTCAGTCAGTTAAGCATCTACCTTTGGCTCAGGTCATGATCTTGGAGTCCTGCTCAGCAGGGAGTCTGCTTCTCCTTCTGCCCCTCACCCTGTTTGTATTCTCTCTCTCTCTCTCTCAAATAAATAAATAAAATCTTTTTTTTTAAAAAAAGAAAGAATATTGGGGCGCCTGGGTGGCTCAGTGAGTTAAAGCCTCTGCTTTCGGCTCAGGTCCTGATCCCAGGGTCCTGGGATGGAGCCCCACATAGGGCTCTCTGCTCAGTGGGAAGCCTGCTACCTCCTCTCTCTCTCTGCCTACTTGTGATCTCTGTCTGTCAAATAAATAAATAAAATATTTTTTAAAAAGGAAAGAAAACATAATGAGGCCCTCAAGGGTTTTAGAGTTTTTTTCTATATCCTGTTTTGAGTGGTGGTTGCACATTTACATATGCAAATATCCATCAAGCTATATACATGGTGCCCTTAAGAATTTTTTTTAAGTTTATTCAAGTGATCTCTACACCCAGTGTGGGGCTCAAACTCACAACCCTGAGATCAAGAGTCACATGCTCTTCAGACTGAGCCAGCCAGGTGTCCCAACTGTTTGTCATTTTATCTCCGTTGACATGGAAACTAATAAGTGAAGAAACTTAAAGCTAAAATCTCTACTGTGATTGAAGTTCACAGCTTTCATTTCCACTGGTAAGCTGACCTAGTAAACAAAACTCATTGCACAATTAGTTCTGGGTCAGTCTTTCTGTAACTAAAAAACGCAATTACCTTTGCTTTCTCATGTTTTATCTTCAAATCTGTCCCTACAACATGTTGTATCCTTTGATAGGAATAGATTCATGTCTCCACTATTTTAATATTCTTCATGCACAGTGTGAAACCTACCTCACGAAGGACAATAAACAGATCCTTCTGCGCAGGATGGGCGTGCGAAACAAGTCAGGCATGGAAAGTTTTTTCTGTGCTATCTCCAGCTCCTCCTGCACGGTGGATCTCAAAACCTTCAACAACAACCACCACAAGAAACTGTTCAGTTGTCACACAATGTGAGCATTAGGAGCCCCTCCCCCAGCAGAAGATAAGCTAGACCATTTGCTGTTATATTTAGGAGGAAATCAAGACCTCAAAAAGACACTGACATGTGAAAGGTGAATCAGGGAGTTAAGGAGGCTAGGGAAAATAAAGGCCTTTTTAAACACAAGATCTGAGTGGCTGTCACAGATCAGAAAGGGTGTGTATGTTAGATATTGAGATCAGGAAGGGAATCAAATGTGATTACTTGGATTAAGGTCCAAAGCTCCATTTATGCTAGATGGGTGTGAAAGACCTGGACGTTAAGCTTGGTTCTCAGCCAGCCGTCCTTTGCAAAGAAACTGTTTACCTCAGGAAAAATGACATTTCCCGAGAGCCTTTATTTTGGTTCTTCATTCAGTCTCTTTGAGGGAATTCCTGGTATATTGTGCTTCCATGAAGGAGACGCCTAGAATTAAATCTGAGGATGAAACCAGGGTGGGATCTTGATGTAGAATAACTCATACCCAAGTTGGTTATAATCTGGAGTTGCTTAATGGTCCTGCAACATGCTAGGTGTATACCTTGCAGAAGGTTATTAAGTATTTCTAAACTCCGATCTCTCTGTCATGAAGAAGGAGGAGGAGGAGGAGGAGGAGGAGGAGAAGGAGAGGGGAAAGGAGGAGAGGAGACGGAGAGGAGGGAAAAGGAGGGGAGGAGGAGGAGGAGAGGGAGGAAGAAATAGGTAGAGAAAAATCATAGCACCTTTTCATGAAGACTTTCTAGCCATACATTAGGTTATAAATATGTAGATGGAATTATATCCAGCAAACTTCAAATACTTACTTACTAATTATCCCAATGATATTGACTTAATTCTCATCCTGCCTGTACAAGTGAAACAATACCATGAAGTCCATTGGAAAAATTCCATGAAGAAGGGACTTTAGAGAAATGTAAGGTCACCTAAGGAAGGACCTACCAGATTAAGAATGTCCTTTTCAATTGCAGAGCTAGTTCAAGCAGGAAAATGCTGGACTTATGCTTTTGGAAGAGAAGAGTCAAGATAGCATCTCCTTCCTGCAACTAACACCGGAAACTCGTGATCACAGGTCATTGTCATAGGCAGTATTCTAAGGATGGGTTCTAAGCATACCTTAAACTTGGGCCAGATGAGGGCTGCCATCTGGCCTCAAATCATATCCAGTATCAGAGTAAATGTCTGGGAGATGCTGATGGGTTATTTCACAATGGCCATTCACTTTTGGCGAGCAGAGATGTGAGTTGCATTTCCAGAAGAATTTAGGGAGGTGATGTCAGATCATTTATGGGAAGTCAAGGAGCTCCCTGTACCTGGTAAAATTCTTATTTAAGGAAGAGGAGGCCTATATTCAAATGGGAGCCTGCTGGATCTTTGTTTTTTTTTAAATGCATCTTTTTCTCTGATTGTCCTTTGCTAGTTTAAAAAAAAAACAAAAAACAAACTATTTGTGCCCATCATAACACCATGTTGGGGTGAAAAGCATGAAACTGCTCTTTGTTGTCCTGGAATTAGTAGGTACAAATACACAGAAGCCCTTCATTAAATTTTTAGATAGTTTGTAAAACAATCACCGTGAGGCTGGTGGCTTTTATTGACAATGATGGTAGTATTCATACTACAGAAATTGATGATCACTACAAATTTGAGACCTATGGCTCTTTCCCCTCTCCTATAATGTTAGGTGTTAAACATTTACTAGCACATCACTGGCTTGGCCCCTCTGCTGTCATTTGGACTGCTCTCAGTTGCAAATTTAATCATATCCCTGCTTGATTTAAACCTGGCTAGTTCTACCTCAACCTGTAAGGCCCATTTCAAATGTAACTATGTTCAAGTAGCATTCAGTGCCTGCACATCTGCAATCCAGGCTATGCCTTTCTCTTGCTATTCACATTCCAACCTTGCTTTACTTCAAAGAGGCTTTAGCAAGCCCACAACCTGGCCCACCTGTTCATGAAGCTGGCGGTGGATCCACCTGCAGACCCTGGCAAATGGTCCACACATCCATGGGCCCAAGGAGCAGACCCACTGATAAACCCTGCTAACTGGCTTACTCAGAATCTCCAGCCATGATGACTGGTGAAGGGCTTTTCCTGCCAAGCAGACTGTAAAGGCTGGAAGATGCTACTGCTTCTTGAAATGCACAAACACCCTGGGATGATGGGTATTAAGGAGGCCACATGTTGTGAGGAGCATGGATGTTACATGCAACTGATGAATCGCTGAACGCTACATCAAAAACTAATGATGCACTATATGTTGGCTAATTGAAATTTTTAAAAAAATGCACAAACACCAGTACAAGGCTCTAAGGAATTAGAGGGGGGGGGGGAAACAAAAGAAAAAATTGATAAAAGAGTTAAGTTTTTTTAAAGGACGAAAAAATTGACAAACTTTTAGCTAGACTGGCCATGAAAACAGAGAGAAGACTCAAATAAATAAAATCAGAAATGAAAGAGAAGACTTTACAACTGATGCTACAGAAATAAAAAAAGATCACGAGGGACTACATAACAATTACATGGCACCTAAGCAAACAACGTAGAAGAAATAGATAAATTCCTAGAAGCATACACACTATCAAAACTGAATCAAGAAGAAATAGAAAACCTGAAGAAACTACTGACCAATAAGGAGATTGAAACAGTAATAAAAAGTATCCCAGAGGAGATATTTATAAAAGACATATCTGATAAAGTAGTGTTAGTATCCAATCTATAAAGAACTTATTAAACTCAACACCCAAAAAACAAATAACCCAGTTAAGAAATGGGCAGAAGATACAAATAAACATTTTCCAAAGATGATACCCATATGGCTAACAGACACATGAAAAGATGAATCATTGAACACGATGTCAGAAACTAATAATGTACTATATGTTGGCTAATTGAATTTAAATAAAAAAAAAAAGAAACAAGTTACAGGTAGCTTCCCAAAAAAAGGAAAGTTGTTCAACATCACTCATCATCAAAGAAACACCTGTCAGAATGACTAAAATTAATAACACAAGAAACAAATGTTGGCAAGGATGTGGAGAAAGGGGAACCATCTTACACTGTTAGTGGAAATGCAAACTATTGCAGCCACTCTGGAGAATAGTATGGTGGTTCCTCAAAAAGCTTAAAATAGAATTACCCTATGATCCAGCAATTGCACTACTAGGTATTTACCCAAAGGGTACAAAAATATACATTCAAAGGAGTACATGCCCCCTGATGTTTATAGCAGCATTATCAACAATAGCCAAACTAGGGAAAGAGCCCAAGTGCCCATCAACTGCTGAATGGATAAGGAAGATGTGATATATATGTATGTATGTGTGTGTGTGTGTGTATGTGTGTATATGTATATATATATATATACACATATATATATATATATAATGAAATACTACTCAGCCATCGACAGTATGAATTCTTGCCATTGCAATGATGTGGATGGAGCTAGAGTGTACTATGCTAAGAAAAATAAGTCAATCAGAGAAAGACAAATGCTATGTGATTTCACTCTTATGTGGAATTTAAGAAACAAAATGGATGAACATTTGGGAGGAGGAAAAGAGAGAGAGAGGGAAACAAATCATGTGACTCTTAACTATAGAGAACAAAGGGGGTTGATGGAGAGAGGTGGGTGGGAGATGGGAGGGATGGGTAATGGGTATTAAGGGAGACATGTGTTATGATGAGCACTGGGTATGATATATAAATGATGAGCCAATGAACTCTTCTCCTGAAACCAATATTGAACTGTACGTCAACTAACTAGAATTTTAAAAAAAAAATGTAGCCCAGAAATAAAAGCCTGACACCAGATGGCTTCACAGGTGAATTCTACCAAAAAGAAAGAACCAATCCTGAGTAATCCAGGATGGCAACTAGGAAGAACCTGAACTCACCTCCCCCATAAAATACACCGATCTATATCTCTTTATAGAGCAATTAATCCTGGAGAAGATCTGAGGGCTGACTGAACAGCTTCCGCACAAGAAAAGATATACCACGCAGAGAATGGGAAGAGAAATGGAGACACGATAACAAAGGGAGTTCCCACCTCAGACACTGCAGACTGCAGTGGGACTATGAGCAGACTTGTCTGCCCTGGGGCATAGAAAAATAAGCCAGTTTAAAAGAGCATATGAAATAGAAAAGGTTAAGCCCGACAACTCTGCCAAATGGCAGGGGAGCTGCTGGAACTCTTTCCAGGTCAGAGGAGTTGGCAAGCACCAGGGTTTACATTTCCTTACAACCTTGATAGTGCAGATGGGAGCAGGGTCCAGGCAGCTTCACCAGTCTACTGCCTCAGTAAGCCCTGGGCCCCTAGCCCACACCAGCCTGTTATTCTACCAAGGTGGCCCAGTGTCATACACACCAAGACACCCCTGGCCAACACTCATTATTGCTCCAGCTGTCTCACCTATATGACACAGGTGCAAAGCACTTTGGAACCCTCCTGGCCAGCACCACTCTGTTTCCAGATGACTTGCCAGGGAATCCCCAGTGTAGAGCACCCCAGGACCTCCCATTCTAAACCCACTTTGTCCCAAATGATTTTCCAGGGCATCTCCTGAGTGGACTGCCCTGGAACACCTCTTCATCTGGATTGAACCCACCTTAGCTCCCACCAGCCTGCCACAGTGTCCCCTGCACAGAGTGTCCTGGGACTCTCTAGCCTGCACCCACTTCAGCTTCAGAGCTCACAGAGAGAACCAAGGTTCTCTCTGTGCAGAGAGACCTGAGAATACCCCAGCTTGTGCCCGCTTAATATTCAGCTATCCTGCTAGGATGTCTTCTGCATGGAGAGCCCCAGGAACCTGAGGCTTGCATTTACTTCAGCTCAGCTGTCCTTACAGGGAGCCCTCTGCATGGAGAGCCCTGGGACCCCCTGGCGCATGCCCACTTCAGTGCCAGGCAACCCACCAGGACAGCCCCAACACAGAGTGCCCTAGGGTCCCTAGCCCACAACCAACCACAGCTCTAGCCATCCAGCACAAGTCACCAGGCACAGAGAATCTACACAGGAATTAACCATACACAGGATGATTCCTTCAAGTTTAGGAGAAGTAGGTGTTCCACCTAATTCATAAAAACAAACACAAAAAGCCAAGCAAAGTGAGGAGACAGAGGAACATGCTCCAAATGAAAGAATATGAAGAGGAACTAAATGAAATGGAGATAACCAATCTACCTGATAAGTTCAAAGTAATGGTCATAAAGATGCTCATCAGACTGGAGAGAAGTGTGGATGAACTCAGTGAGAACTTTGACAAAGAGAGAGAAAAAAATATATAAAAAGAACTAATCAGAGTTAAAGAATAAAAGAACTGAAATGAAAAAGACACTAGAGGGAATAAACAATAGATTAGAGGATGCAGAAGAACATGTCAGTGATCTGGAAGACAGGATAATGGAAAACACACTGAACAGCAACAATTAAAAAGAATTTTTTAAAAATGAGGATAGGTTATGGGATCTCTTGAATAATACCAAGTGAACAAACATTCACATTATAGGGGCCCCAGAAGAAGAAAAGAGAGGAAGGGGCAAAAAAAAAAAAAACAAAAAAAAACTTATTTGAAGAAATAATTGCTGAGAAACTCCCTAACCTGGGAAAAGAAACACATATCCAAGTTAAGGAAGCCAGAGAGCCCCAATTAAGATTAACCCAAGGAGTTCTACACAATGACACAATAATTAAAATGCCAGAGATTAAAGATAAAGAGAGAATTTTTAAAGTAGCACGAGAGAAGCTACTAGTTACATACCAGGGGAAACCCCATAAGACTATCAGATGATTTTTCAGTAGAAACTTTGCAAGCCAGAGGGGAGTGACATGATAGAGTCAAAGTGTTGAAAGGAAAAAAAAAAAAACCCTACAATCAAGAATACTCTACCCAGCAAGATTACCATTCAGAAGGGAAGGAGAGATAAAGAGTTTCCCAGACAAACAAAAGTTTTATAAGTTCATCAGCACTAGGGGCACCTAGTTTAAGTATCTGACTCTTGGTTTCAGCTTAGATCATGATCTCAGGGTCACGAGATTGAGCCTTGTGTGAGGCTTTGTGCTTAGCACAGAGCCTGCTTAAGATTTCTCTTCCTTAATAAATGAAACAAGATGGGATCGGGAAGGAGACAAACCAAAAGAGACTCTTAATGTCATAAAACAAACTGAGGGGGGTGGGGGGGAGGAGTGTTGGGAGAGGGTGGGGGGGTTACATTATATATTTATATTAAAAAAATTAATGCAAAAAAAAAGATTTCTCTTCCTCTCCTTCTGCATCAGCCACCACACATGTGCATGTGCTCTCTCTCTAAAATAAATGAATAAATAATCAATCTTTACAAAATAGTTCATCACCATTAAACTGGCCTTGTGAGAAGTGATAAAGGGACTTATTTACATGGAAAAGAAAAGACCATAATTAGAGGTGAGAAGATTCTGGAAGGAAAAAAATTTCATGAGTAAAAGCAAATATACAATAAAGATAGAGGGCAATTACTTACAAAGCTAGTATGAAGGTTAAAAGATAAAATAGTAAAATCAATTACATGCAAAGAATTAGCACTGGGTGTCAGTGCCAAGTGTCATATGCAAACAATGAATCATGGAACACTACATCAAAAACTAATGACATACTATATGGTTACTAACATAACATAATTTTATAAAAGAATTAGTTATGGGGGCTCACACAGTAATTAGATGTAAAATATGGTGGTATATACATAAAATATGGAGAAGGAAATAAAAAGGAAATTCTTTTAGAATGTGTCCAAACTTAAGTGGCCATCAACTTAATATAGACTACTATATATTTAGGATGCTATATGTGAACCTCATGAAAATTGTAAACCAAAAACCTGTAATAGATACACAAAAAATAAAGAGAAAGAAGGCTAAGCACAACATTAAAGAAAGTCATCTATTACAGGAAAAGAGAACAAAAGAAGAAGAAAGGAACAGAGAAAGACTACAAAACAACCAGAAAGCAACGGACAAAATGGCAATAAGTACATCTAGATCAATAATTACTTTAAGTGTAAATGATCTAAATGCTCCAATCAAAAGACAGGGTGGAAGAATGGATAAAAAAGACAAGACCCCCCTCACCGTATGCTGCTTTCAAGAGACTCACCTCAGACCTAAAGAAACATAAAGACTGAAAGCGAAAGGATGGAAAAAGATATTCCATGCAAATGGAAGCAAAAAGGGAAAAAAAGGGGACTGGGTAGCAATACTTATGTCAGACAAAATACACTTTAAAACAAAGATTGTAACAAGAGATAGAGAGGGCATTACCTAATGATAAAGGGAGCAGTTCAACAAAAGGATATAACACTGTTGATGCGAATGTAAATTAGTGTAGAAACAGCATGGAGGTTCCTCACAAATTAAAAATAGAGGAGTACTGTGGGTACTCAGTAGCTGAGCATCTGACTCTTGATTTTAGTTCAGGTCATGATCTCAGGGTCCCTGGACTAAGCCCCACATTTGGCTCCATGTTCAGCAGGAAGTCTGCTTGAGGACTTCCCTCCCTCTTCTTCTGCCCCCACCTCTGCCTGGCTCGCACACATACTCACGCTTTCTCTAAAATAAATAAATAAATATTTAAAAATTTTAAAAATAGAAATACCATGTGATCTAGTAATTCCACTACTAAACATTTACCCAAAGAAAACCCCCATGTTTATTATAGCATTATTGCAATAGCTATGATGTGGAAGCAATGTAATGTCCACTGATAGATGAATAGATAAAGATGTGGTATGTGCATAATATATATGTATGTATATGATTTATATATTAATGGAATATTACTCAGCCATAAAAATAGAATGAGATTTTGCCATTTGTGGCAATCTGGATGGACCTAGAGGATAATATGGTAAGTGAGAGAAGTCAGGCAAAGACAAACACCATACATTTTCACTTACATTTGGAATCTAAAAAACAAACCAAAAAGGAGAAACAGATCAATAAACATAGAAACAAACCAATGGTTGTCAGAGGGGTGGGAGGTGAAGAGATGTGCAAAATGGATGAAGTGGAGTGGGAGGTATAGGCTTCCAGTTATGGAATGAATAAGTCATGAAGTAGAGAAGTACAGCATGGGGAATGTAGCCAATGGTGGGGTGCTAGCACTGTATGGGGACAACAGTTATACTTGTGAGCATTGTATAACGTAGAGTTGTTGATTCACTATGCCGTATGCCTGAAACTAATGCAATGTTGTGTGTCAACTATTCCTCACTAGAAGAAAGAAAACGCAAGCACTGATAAGTTATTGACTACTACATCCGAAACTAATGATGTACTGTATGTAGGCTAATTGAATTTAAATTTTAAAAAAAGAAAAAAAGCAATCCTAAAATTCATATGGAAACACAGAAGACCCTTAACAACCAAAGAATTTTTGAACAGAAACAAAACTGGAGGCATCACATGTTTTGATGTTGAAATATATTACAAAGCTACAGTATGGTACTAGTATAAAAACAAACATATAGCTCAATGGGACAGAATAGCATTAGACTAAGCATACACGGTCTCTTGATCTTGGACAGTGGTGCCAAGAATTCACAGTGGGGACAGGATAGTGTTTTCCATGAATGGTGGTGTGGAAAATGGATATTGACATGCAGAAGATTGAAACCAGAAACATCTTACATTATACACAAAAATCAACTCACAAAGGGTTAAAGACTAAGAAAGAAGATCTGAAACTAAGAAGCAGAGAACAGAAAAGTATTTTCCAGATGCTGGGGGGTGTGGGAAATGGGGACATACTTGTCAAAGGGGATGAAGTTTCACTTATGTGAGGTCAGTTCTAAAGATCTACTGTATAGCATAGTGTCTCTAGTTACGGTGCTATACTATATATTGAAAACTTGCTCTTAGTAGGTCTTCTATTGAGTGTTACCACAAAAATAATGAATAAAAAGGCAGGAGAAAGTTTCAGGCGATGATGGATGTGTTTATTGCATGGGTTGTAGTGCTGACATTGGATGTGTACTTATCAGATTCATCAGCTTGTGT
The DNA here is from genome assembly GCA_003697995.1 of Taxidea taxus jeffersonii. Classification (NCBI taxonomy): domain Eukaryota; kingdom Metazoa; phylum Chordata; class Mammalia; order Carnivora; family Mustelidae; genus Taxidea; species Taxidea taxus. Next base: position 27,878 of record RCUC01103556.1, read on the forward strand.
ATATCAAATATGTACAGCTCTTTGTGTGTTAGTCATACCTCCATAAAGTTGGGGGATTTTTAAAGATTTTATTTAAATTCAAGTTAGTTAAGATATATCGTATTATTAGTTTCAGGGGTAGAATCTTGTGATTCATCACTTGCATAAAGTGGTTTTAAGAAAAATCCTTCAGATGTGCCACTGAACGTGTCTTCAAAAATGTTCTATTGCTCCTTTTTGACTGTCAAGACCCTAATCCTCTCCTTTTCCAATTGAACAGGGGAAGACGATGGTTCCTTGTCTCTATGAGAATCCTTTCCATCCCCCTACCATTGCAAACAGAAAAGTTAAAGTTAAGCCCCAAAGAATTATAAACAGGATCTTGAGACATTTGCACACATTTGTTTACTGCAGCACTATTCACAATAGCCAACCCAAGGAAACCAACTGAATGTCCACCAGTGGATGAATGGGTAAAGAAAATGTGATGTATACCTAAAAACAGAACATGATTCATTCATAAACAGAGGACGTCCTGCTAGATGCTACAACAGGTGGATCTCAAGGAAGTTTTGTTAAATGAAATAAGGCAGTCCCAGAAGGAAAAGTACTGCACAACTCTATATGAAGTATATAAAATATTAAAATAATAAGACAATAAATAGAATGGTCATTACCAGGGATGAGGGAGAAGGAACATGGGAGATTGCTGTTTAATGGGTATAGAGTTTAGTCATGCAAGATGAAAAAGTTTTAGAGATCATTGTATTTATAATTAACAACACTGTTATCATACAGTTAAAAGTTTAAGAAGCCAGATCTCATAGTATGTGTTAATTTTAAGATGTCCTGATTTTTCTCTTATTAATAGTAAACTAATAAATACTAAAACTAATAAAAATGGAATTCTGTCCCATACTGCAATTCAGGATCAAGCACCATGACTAGCACATTATAATTTTTTGATAAATAATGTACATGTTCATGATATGACGAATGGTTTACTTAATGATCCACAACAATAACCCTCATCCAGGCCCAGGGTTGGGGGGAAAAAGACTTCTCTGAGGCATTTCCACTGAGTCATGCTCTTGGAACTTGTAATAAATAGACTGTAAACTCCACAAAGCAGAGATGTGGACCATTGTGACCAATGCCGTGTTTCCTGGAGAGAACAGAGGGGCCCAGAGAGGCACGGTGTAACTACCATGAGTGAAAGAGTATATGACCAAGTTGCCATGCTCTATTTTGCAAGGTAACTAAGCCTCCCTTCTACTGGTCTTACTATCCTCAAAAAAGGCCATCAGAATATGAATGGAAAGAAATGGTTTCATTTGTGTTACTTTCTCTAACAAATACACAATTTTTATGATCATAAACACTAAGAGCTATCTGCTCTTGTTGAGTAAAAATATCTGTGTTCAGTTCCCAGCAACAAGATATTCTCTCTTTATATCAACTCAGACAACGTGGATGGCCATTAAGAACCAGGACAATGAGGTAAGAGGACCCAAAGCCGGAACTGTGTCCCCACCTTTTATTCACCTTATAGACACCAACAAGGTCACAGGTTTCCTATACCCCATAACCCACTCCTCTTCCTATTCACCTCCACGGTGAGGGCTTCTCCAGCATTCTTCCTTCCATTCCTGTGTGCAGCTTTTCTCAGTGCCTCTAAGCCCTCCTCGAATTTGTTGGTGATAACCAGCCACCGAGCAGACTCTGCCAGCCACCTGATCAAAGAAGACAGAGGTGCAGGCAAGTCTCTCCATATGCTTTGGCCTGAAATCCTCTCCCTTCCCATCTAATATCTATCTCTTGTTCTGTTATACCAGAAAACACAAACTTACGTTCTCTTGTGCCATAACTAGAAAACTGGGAGGATGACCTCTCCATGCAGTACCTATTTTCACTACTGGCAATATGAAGCAGGAGTCATATTGCCCCCTCACTCTTATTCTGGGGAATATTTCCAGGTTAGGCAAATAAAAATAGTGTGTCTGGTTAAATCTGAATTTAGATAAACAGTGACTATGAGTAATTCTTGAGTATAACCATCTCCCATGTCATATTTTGGACCTACTTATCCTGAAAAGTGTTTGTTGCTTATTTGAAATTTTACTTAAATAAGACACCCTGTATTCTATTAGGCTGAGAAATAAAAATACAGAACTCTCAGATAAATAGAAATTTCACATAAGCTGTGAATAATTTTTGCTATGCTCCATGCAATATTTGGAATATTATACAAAAAGATTTTGTTGTTTACCTGAAATTCAAACTTAACCGAGTGTCCTTGAAATTATCTGGCAACTCTACCTGTTCAGTTTCTTGAAGTGTACATAGGAACCTTATTAAGAGAGCATGTGCTCGAGTTCTTAACTAAGAACCAAACAGAATTCTTAGGACCTGATTTCATGTATCTTGCATCCCAGGATCCTCTAAGACAAAGGGAAAAATAAAGCCTTTACCTTGAGAAAAGAAAAGAGACAAATAATGGTACAGAGACCACCAGCTGAAGGGTGTACCAGTCTCGAATGGCAAAAGCCAGTCCTCCTAGGATCATCTGTCCTACGCAAGGCGTACAGACTGCCACGGTTATTCCCAAGGCTTGGAATCGGGGAACTGTCCATTCTACAACTGACAGAAAACACAAACAGGATTTTGAATTCCAAAATGGAATCTCAGTCAAAGTCAAGGTTTGGAAAATGTCAAAGACGCCACGCGTTTACTTACACAGCATAATATTATTTGTCATGATGCTCATAGTAGAGCAGCCAGCCAGGAAGCGTAGCACACAGTAAATGACAAAGGTGGGCGCAAAGGCTGCGCAGGTGTCGGCAACGGCCAGCTGGAGGAAACACCACCTGAGAATGAACTTCCTCCCAAACCTGAGGAAAGGGAACAAGTTAGATGGGGGAATAAGAGCAACCTGTGGGGAAAATTAACAAAAAGAAGGCACACTTTGAAATTTAGTGCATGTTTTGATAAATGTAACTTTGCCCTTGGAACTTGAAAAAAATCAAGAGCTAATCATCAGGATTAGTCATCATTTTAACACATCGCAAATGTCCCTTGTACTAACAGAGACACATGACACACTAGACTCTGTGCAGTGTCTAGAACATGAGGGAGCTGCCATGGACTGAGTCGCATCCCCTGCCTCCACCCCAATTCATATATTGAAGACCTAATACCCAGTGAAATGGTATTTGGAGATGTGCTTTGTGGGAGCTAATTAGGTTTCTATGAGGTCACGATGATTCTTATGATGGTTCTTATGATGGAGTTAGTGCCCTTATAAGAAGAGAGATTGCTGTCCTCTTTCTGCCATGTGAGGCTATAGCAAGAAGGCAGCTGTCTTGAAGTCAGGAAGACAGCTCTCACCAGGAACAAAATCTCTCTGCTACATCTTGGACTCCACAGCTTCTGGAATTTGAGAAAATAAATTTATGTTGTCTAAGCTGCCTGGTCTCTGGTGTTTTATTGTGGTAGCCTGCGCTCACTAAGACAAGATCTAAATCTATACTTGGGACTCTGGGACCATGCAGGTCATGAACACACTATATGAAAGGAACATCCAGGGAACAATATAGCAAACTTGCTGATGGGTTGCGTTAGAGCCTGTCTCTACTCAGTCTGACTTTATAGGCCTAGAGCATGTTTCTCTAAAGTAAGAAGGGAGCCACAACTCAGAGAACTTAATTTAGAGTGAGTTGTCAGAGGAAAAGATTAGGTAAGATGAAGGTAAAGAAACACAGAAAGAGAAAGTATTCTTATTTTATTTATTTTTTAAAAGATTTTATTTATTTATTTGAGAGAGAGAGGAGAGCACAGGCAGGGGGAGTGGCAGGCAGAGAGAGAGAGAGAAGCAGACTCCCCGCTGAGTAGGGAGCTTGATGTGGGGCTCGATCCCAAGACTCCAGGATCATGACCTGAGCCAAAGGCAGACGTTTAACCAACTGAGCCACCCCAAGAAGGTATTTTTAAAAAGGAAAGAGAATTCAGTGTTTCAGTTTTCTGGGAGAGAGGACCTTTCTCTGGACAATGTGGACGAGACAACTGTGCTGATTCTGTATGACAGGAGTGGACAACCAGTGGGATTGCATAAAAACCCTGAAATACCTGCTATGCTTCAGAATATTTCCATTATAAGATAGTGTTAAATCTTTTATATTCTGAGTATTTATATTACATACACTCACATTTCTATTTAAAATGGAATAAAATCTAGGTAAAGAAATGCTATGGTTAATGAAACGATGTAATGACAACTATTGGAAAGTCTGGTCAGTCAAAAATGAAAAGCAGCTGTATTAAAGATATATCATGTAGTGATAGCTGGGGGCTCCTTGCTGGCTCAGTCGGTGAAGTGTATGCCTTCTGCTCAGGTCATGATCCCACGATCCTGAGATCAAGCCCCACGTCCAGCTCCTTGCTCAGGAGGGAGTCTACTTCTCCCTCTTCCCCTGCTCGTGCACACTCTCTCTCTCAAATTAATAAACAAAATAAAAAATCTTTAAAATACAGTGATATTTAGAGTGGCAGGCATTTGGTAACAGTCTGGTTGTCCATCACCAAAAAATGGATGAGGAGCATCATCATGGATCTTCACTGTAGAGCACCGTGCACCAATTAGAAGAGTGAACTAGAAGTATACGTAGGAATGTGCATGTACCTCAAAAAACATGTCAATGGGTACAAAAGAAAAAGTATAAGATAATAACACATTTACAGGGGTGCCTGGGTGGCTCAGTGGGTTAAGCCTCTGCCTCCAGCTCAGGTCATGATCTCAGGGTCCTGGGATCGAGCCTGGAGTTGGGCTCTCTGCTCAGCGGGGAGCCTGCTTCCTCCTCTCTCTCTGCTTGCCTCTCTGCCTATTTGTGATCTCTCTCTCTCTGTCAAATAAATAAATAAAATCTTTTAAAAAACACATTTACATACCTATGTGAATTAAAATATATGTAAACCAATGTCATTTATTTTTTTAAAAGCACATATGAATTTAAAGAAATACAGTTAATCCATTATAATGACTCCTGTTGGGAAGAAGGGAATGGGATTGGGACAAAAGGAAAAAAATGAAACAGATACATACAAACATGACAGAAATTCATGGCCAAACTAATGAGGACACTGTCTCATGAAATGTGTATAATTCAACCGTCTGTGGACAACTTGTGCCATGCAAAATAGAAAGAGGATTGTTTCACTAATTATTTATTGTGCAATTTGGCTGTATGTTCACCATTGTTTGTTTTTTTCCAGATGCTGAGGAAGATGACTCTTCCTGGCCTTCTATTTAAGTTAGAGTCATAGGTCTGCATTCTGACCATGGGTTGTGGAGAGAAGTGACCAAGGCCACTTCCAGGCCTGTTCATACAAGGTCCACTTGGGTCCTGCGCATTCTCTCTGACAGCACGGCTGGAAACAAAAAAGGTGCAGATGAAAAAGTCATACAATGGAAGATGCTGGTTCCCTGAGCCACTGCTCAGAGGATGGGGGGCCACGAGACCCACACCACACTGTGAGGACAGTGAGAATCATGATTTTATTAAAACCCCAATTTTGATTCTAGGGTTCTTACTGTAACTAGCTACCTTGCCTAACACAATAATGTTTGAATAATTGTGTTTAATGACATAACTAGAGAAGCTTTGTATGTGTATATCTTTTTTGGTATAGGTTTCTCAACTTAATTTGAAAAAATATTTTTTTAAAGATTTTATTTATTTATAAATATAAATATATTTACAGAGATCACAAGTAGGCAGAGAGAGAGGATACAGAGATCACAAGTAGGCAGAGAGAGAGGATACAGAGATCACAAGTAGGCGGAGAGAGGAGGAAGCAGGCTCCCTGATGAGCAGAGAGCCTGATGTGGGGGGCTCGATCTCAGAACCCTGGGATCATGACCCGAGCCGAAGGCAGAGGCTTTAACCCACTGAGCCACCCAGGCGCCCCTGAAAAAATATTTTATTTGAGGAGTGCCAGAGTGACTTAGTCAGTTAAATGTCCCACTCTTGGTTTTGGCTCAGGTCATGATCTCAGAGTCAAGAGATTGAGCCCCAAGTCAGGCTCTACACTAAGTGTGGAGTCTGCTTAAGATTTTTTTTCTCCCTCTTCCTCTGCCCCTCCCCCGAGACTCTGTCTAGAATTTATTTATTTATTTATTTATTTATTTATTTATTATTTAACAGACAAGAGATCACAAGTAGGCAGAGCAGCAGGCAGAGAGAGAGAGGAGGAAGGAGGCTCCCTGCTGAGCAGAGAGCCCAATGTGGGGCTTGATCTCAGGACCCTGAGATCATGACCTGAGCCGAAGGCAGAGGCTTAACCCACTGAGCCACCCAGGTGCCCCTAGAATTTTTTTTAATTGAGAAAGAAAACATGATGTAGAACTGTAAACATATGCATAAAAAGAGGTTACAAAATTATATATACATTTTTACCAATTTTATTTAAAACATGTATTTCTGATGTATGTGGCTCCCACTTGAGTGGACTTGTTCTTAGCTCTTTATTTTGAAAATTTTCAGATACTAAAGTTTAAATGAATACTACAATGAACACTGCTGTAAATCTCAAGTGGATTCACCAGTGGAGAGCATTTTGCTATATTTGCTTTATTTCTTTGCTTTTGTGAGTACACACACACACACACACACACACAAATTCTTTTCTGTTCAACCGTCTGAATGGCAGTTACAGACCACGTGACACATCACTCCTAGTTTTTTTAGCATGCATGTATTAAAAAACACAAGTAGTTTCTAAGGATGCCTGGCTGGCTCAGGTGGTTAAGTGTCCTACCTGATTTTGGCTTAGTTCATGATCTCAGGTTCTTGAGATCAAGCCTTTTGGTGGGCTCCCTACTCAGCGGGAAGTAGGCCTGAGATTCTCTCTCTCTCTTTCCCTCTGCCCCTCCCCCCCACCTACCTCTTTCAAATAAATGAAACTTTAGAATCTCCTTGGTTGGCCATATATTCCCCTTTAATGGGACAGTCATGGGAAGATGGCGGCTTGGGTATTTATTAGATGAGCGTAATCTTGGCCAGGGGTTATATTTGGGACAGACTGTTTTCAAGCAAGTCCGTACTCAGCACTGTTTTCCTCTACTTGAAATCTCCTGCTGCATGACTAATAGGCACTTCCAATTTATTACACTCCAAACAGAAGTCTTGACTTTCTACTCTGCATATGATTCATTTCCTATTTTCCTTCATCTCAATAAATGATATCAGCATGTATCCATTTGCTCTGGCTGAAGATACAGATACAATCCTTGATCCTCTATTTGCCACACCAAAGCTTCCTTCTTAAAAACCAGAAACCATCAGGAAACTATTGCATCTACTTACCGAAGAGAGCTACTTGTTACCATTTCCAAGACACCTTCCTAATTGAAACTCCAGTCATCTTTCCTAAGGATTATTTTGATTGCCTCTTAAATACTTTCCCTACCACCACTCTGGCTCTCCCACTTAATTATCAATGAAGCATCAAGAATGATATTTTTAAAATATTCTATCATAATAATCCTTTTAAAAAGCTCTGATGGGTACATTTCAGTACAGGAACAAGGTCTTAAACCCTACTGCTTGTCTTTCACTCCTTCAGAAAAGACACATGTACAGAGCACAAAAAGCAACTACCTGAGCTTAGTTGAGAGTAGATTGTGGTGGGGAGTGTTTGCTTTCGTTGAAGAGGGCAGATGGAGACCAATACAAGGAAAATCCTATTTCCAGAGCTATTAGCCTGGAATAAGGGGCAATCCACACAATGAGAGAAGAGAATGGCAGGCATTTTATGATCTGGGGTACCAGGTCACAGAAGGTGGGAAACTGGGAACATCAAAGGGAATGAGGGTCTCAGCAAGGGAAAGTGGCAAAGAGAGGATCCTTAAATTATGTCTACCACACATCCCCTAAATAGCCCCTAGAGTAAGCGCGTGAAGAATAAGCTCAAAGCAGGTCAACTACAGACAAAGGTCTGAACTGAGGTTGGAACTTCTGCATAAGAAATAGATTTTAGGGGCGCCTGGGTAGCTCAGTGGGTTAAGCCTCTGCCTTTGGCTCAGGTCATGATCTCAGGGTCCTGGGATCGAGCCCCATGTTGGGCTCTCTGCTCAGCAGGAGTCTGCTTCTCCCTCTCCCTCTCCCCCCGCCTCTCTCTTTCTCTCAAATAAGTAAATAAAATCATTTTTAAAAAAGGAAATAGAGGGGCACCTGAGTGACTCAGTGGGTTAAAGCCTCTGCCTTTGGCTCAGGTCATGGTCCCTGGGTCCCGCATCGGGTTCTCTGCTCGGCGGGGAGCCTGCTTCCCCCTCACTCTCTGCCTGCCTCTCTGCCTACTTGTGATCTCTGTCTGTAAAATAAATAAATAAAATCTTTAAAAGAAAAAAGGAAATAGATTTTAGTTCAGTCCGAGGCTTGAAAATTATCTGCTAAAATAAAGGAATCAGTATTACTGGTGAGTAATAATGGAAAATAGAATCTTCACAACTTAATATTTATAATATTCAAGATATAATTCATAATATCATGCTATGTGAAGGACAAAGAAAATGGATCTCCATTCCCTAGAGAATGGAAATCTTGTGGATTTCTGTTGAAAGTAGACAAAATTTGGGACTAACCAACAAGGACTTTAAAGTGGTCGTATAACTGTTCTCAAAGAGAAATAAACTATGATTTTAACCTATGAAATGCAAAGGTTAGAAAAAGACATTCTCATAGGGACAGCAATATAGGTAAGCCAAAGTTATTGAAATTCAAGAGCTGAAAAAGCAGTTTCTAATACAAAAAATTCACTGGATGGACTTAGCAATCATGTGGACACAGGAGAGAGACCATGTGAAGATAGATCAACAGGTGTTGTAGAAGGGGAAGAGCAGAGAGATGATTTGAGAGAATGAACAAAGAGCCTCAGAGTGCTATGACACCAGGAGATAGTAAACGGTTCCTGTAAAAAGCCAGATAATTATCATTTTAGGCTTTGTGATCCACATTTTCTTATTTTTTCTTTTCTTTATTAAACTACTTTCTGTATTTCTTTTTTAAAAATAGACTATTTTTTGGTATGAGCTATAATTCTTTTTTTCTTTCATCTTATTTTATTTTTTTAGTGTTCCAAGGTTCATTGTTTATGTACCATGCCCAGTGCTCCATGCAATGCATATCCTCCTTAATACCTACCACCAGGCTCACCTAACCCCCCACCTCCTCCCCTCCAAAACCCTCAGTTTGTTTCTTAGAGTCCACAGCCTCTCATGGTTCATCTTCCCCCCTGATTTCCCCCAATTAACTTTCCGTTCCTTCTCTTAATGTCCTCCACGTTATTCCTTAGGCTAGGCTATTTTTTAGAGCAGTTTTAAGTTGGCTGCAACATTGAGCTGAAAGTACAGAGATTTCCCATTTATCCTGTCCCATTGCACACACAGCTTCCCTACCCATCAATATCCTGCACCAAGTGAGACATTTGATATAACTGAGCCTACAGTGATGCATCATTATCCCCCAAAGTCCATAGTTTACATTGGGGTACAGTCTTGGTGTTGTACATTCTATGGTTTTCGACAAATGTATACTAACAGGTACCCACCATTACAGTCTCCTGCAGAGTAGTTTCACTGCCCTAAAACCTCTGTAATGTGCCTATTAATTTCTCTCTCCCCTGCCCACCACTCATCTTTTCACTGCCTCCACAGTTTTTCCTTTTCCAAAATGTCACGGAGTTGGAGTCATGCAGCGTGTAGCCTTTTCAGATTGGCTTTCACTTCGTTTTATGCGTCCAAGATTCCTCCATGTCTTCTCATAGCTAGACTGTTCATTTGCTTTTAGGACTGAATAATATTGCATTGTTTGGATGTATTATGGTTTATTTATGCATTCACCTACTGAAAGGAATGGTGGTTGCTTCCAAGGTTTGACAATTATGAAGAAAGCTAAGCTTCTGCACAGTGAAGGAAACAGTCAATGAAACAAAGAGGCAACCCACAGAATGGGAAAAGATTCTTGCAAATGACACTACAGTTAAAGGGCAGATATCCAAGATCTGTGAAGAACTTCTCAAACTCAACACCCAAAAAACCAGATAATCAAGTCAAAAAGTGGGCAAAAAACTTGAGCAGACACTTCTCCAAAGAAGACATACAAATGGCTAACAGACACATGAAAAAGTGTTCACCATCATAAGCCATCAGGGAAATTCAAACTGAAACTACATTAACATACCACCATATACCAGTTAGAATGGCAAAAATCAGCAAGGAAAGAAACAACAATCGTTGGAGAAGTTGTGGAGAAAGGGGAATCCACTTACACTGTTGGTGAGAAGGCAAATTGGTGGAGCCATTTTGGAAAACAGTGTGAAGTTTCCTTAAAAAATCTAAAAATAGAGCTACCCTAGGACCCAGAAATTGCACTACTGGGTATTTACCCCAAAGATGCAGATGTGAAAAGAAGGGGCACCTGCACCCCAGTGTTCATAGCAGCAATGGCCACAATAGATAAACTTTGGAGAGCTGAGATGTCCTTCAACAGACAAATGGATAAAGAAGGTGTGGTATATACACACAATAGAACATTATGCCTCCATCAGAAAGGATGAATACCCACCATTTGCATCAACATGGATGGGACTGGAGGAGATTATGCTGGGTGAAATAAGTCAAGCAGAGAGAGTCAATTATCATATGGTTTCACTTATTTGTGGAACATAAGAAATAGCATGGAAGACATTAGGAGAAAGAAGAGAAAAATGAAGGGAGAGAAATCAGAGTGGGAGCCGAACCATGAGACTATGGACTCCAGGAAACAAACTGAGGGTTTAAAAGGGAGGGGGTGGGGGGATGAGTGAGCCCAGTGATGGGTATTAAGGAGGCATGTATTACATGGAGCACTGGGTGTTATGTGCAAACAATGAATCATGGAACACTACATCAAAAACCAATGATGTACTGTATGGTGACTAATATAACACAATAAAAAAAGATTATATTTTGGATAAAAACTCCTTTTTCAGATAAATCTTTTGCAAGTATTCTTTTTCCTGGCCTGTGACTTTTCTTATTCTCTTGATTTTGTTCCTTTTTCATTGCAGTATAATATGTAAAAATATAATTTGCCATTTTCACCATTTTAAAGTTATAAATTACTGGTATTAGTTAGATTCACGATGTTGTGTAACCATCACCACTATCCACCGCCAGAACTTTTCAAAATCCTCAACAGAAGCTCTGTGTCCATTAGGCAATAATGTTCCAGTCCTCTTTCCCCCTCTGGTATCTCTAACCTACCTTTTTCTCTATGTATCTGCCTATTCTAGATATTTCATAGAAGTGAATACAATATCTGTCCTCTTTTGTCTGTCTTATTTTGCTTTGCGTAATGTTTTCATGGTTCATCCGCATTATAGTACGGACCAAAACTTTATTTCTTTTTATGACTGAAAAGCATTCCATTGGATGTACAGATCCCCTTTTATCCCTTCAGCCATTGATGGATACTAGGGTTGTTTCTGCCTTCTGGCTGTTGTGAATAATGCTGCAATGACATTGTTGTGTAAATATTTGTTTGAGTCCCTCTTCCAATTCTTTTAGTTTTATACCTAGCAATGGAATTGCTAGGTCATATGGTTTCTCTACATTTAACTTTTTAAAGAATTTCCAAAGTATTTTTCACAGCGGCTGTACTATCTTATCATCCTGTCAGCAGACTTCCAATTTCTCTACAGCCTTGTGAATGCATGATATTTTCCATCTTGGTTTTGTTGTTGTTGTTGTTTTAAAGATTTTATTTATTTATGACAGAGATAGCAAGAGAGGGAACACAAGTACAGTGGAGCTGGAGAGGGAGAAGCAGGCTCCCCGCTGAGCAGGAAGCCTGATACGGGGCTCCATCCCAGGATGCCGGGATCATGACCCGAGCCCAAGACAGACACTTACTGACTGAGCCACCCAGGTGCCCCATTGTTTTTGTTGTTTTTTGTTTGGTTGTTGTTGTTTTAAAGATTTTATTTATTTATTTGAGAGAGAGAGAGAAAGGGAGAACACAGAGGGAGAGTGAAAAGCAGACTCCCCACTGAGCAGAGAGCCCAACAGGAGGACTCAGTTCCAGGACCCTGGGATCATGATCTGAGCTGAAGGTAGACGTTTAACTGACTGAGCCACCCAGGAGCCCCCCCATCTTGTTATATTATATTATAGCCATTCTAGTAGGTATGAAGTGTATTTCACTGTGGCTTTGACTTACATTGTTTTCAATATCATTATGTTGAACACTTCTTTCATGTGCTTATGCACCATTTGTACATCTTTTTAAAAGAAATGTATAATCAAGTCCTTTGTTCATTTAAAATTTGGGTTTTTTGTCTTTTTGTTTTTGAGAGTGGTAGTTCTTCATATATGCCGAATACTAAACCCATTCCATTGGTCTGTTTTCCTGTTTTTGCGGCTTATACATGATTTACAAAAATATTTTCTCCCATTACATAGGTAATCATTTTACTTCCTTGATAATGCGCTTTGAGGTGCAAAAGTTTTAAATTTTTTTAAAGATTTTATTTATTTATTTGACAGATAGAGATCACAAGTAGGCAGAGAGGCAGACAGAGAGAGAGGAAGAAGCAGGCTCCCTGCTGAGCAGAGAGCCCGATTTGGGGCTCGATCCCAGGACCCTGAGATCATGACCTGAGCTGAAGGCAGAGGCTTTAACCCACTGAGCCACCCAGGCACCCCAAAAGTTTTTAATTTTTGAAGACCAGTCTATCTGTCGATATTTTTCATCACTCATGCTTTTGGTGCCATATCAAAGAATTCATTGCCAAACCCAAAGTCAGATAGATTAACCCCCCATTTTATTTTAAGAGTTTTATGGTTTTAGCTCTTGTATTTAAGTCATTAACCCATTTTTTGTTAATATTTATTATGGCTTTAGGTAAGGTTCTAGCTTTATTATTTTGCATGTGGATATCTCAGTTGTCACTGAGCCATTTGTTGAAAGGGCTATATTTTACCAACCGAATGATCTTGGAATTCTTTTCAAAAAATGAATCAGCCACCGGGGCACCTGGGTGGCTCAGTGGGTTAAGCCTCTGCCTTGGGCTCAGGTCATGATCTCGGGGTTCTGGGATCGAGCTCCCCATCAGGCTTCTGCTCGGCAGGGAGCCTGCTTCCCCCTTTCTCTCTGCTTGCTTCTCTGCCTACTTGTGATCTCTCTCTCTCTCTCTGTCGAAAAAATAAATAAAATCTTTTAAAAAATGAATCAGGGGCACCTGGGTGGCTCCCCTGGGTGGGGTTAAACCTCTGCCTTCGGCTCAGGTCATGATCCCAGGGTCCTGGGATCGAGCCCCACATCAGGCTCTCTGCTCAGTGGGGAGCCTGCTCCCTCCTCTCTCTGCCTGCCTCTCTGCCTACTTGTGATCTGTCAAATAAATAAATAAAATTTTAAAAAAATAAAAAAATGAATCAGCCACAGAGATATGGTTTTATTTTTATTTCTGTAAGTGGGTAGTTCTGTGTTATGGAACTATTAGAAATGGACTTAGAACACTACTAAAAGCTACATTTACCGTCATACCTTCAGAGTTCACAGTTTCCAGGGGACGTAACAGATGACATCGTGTTGGTAAGTGGTAAGGGGAACCTTAATTCTCCATAACCCCCAGAGGAGACAGGCCCGGTGCTGGCAATTGGCTGTCTAATTCAGAAGTGCTACCATCAGTCACAGGATTCTCCAATTTCTAACACCACAAATGGTGACGGCAGTTGTCATTAGATTAATTACATGGTTAAAAACTTACCTTTAAAGTGCTGTTTTTGCAAAAATAAAAATCAAGATCACTGGAAACATGTTTTCTGTACACCATCGAGACATATTGTTATGGACACAAGAAGTTTAGTAGGAATGCCACCATCACACTTGGGAAACAGGGATATGGTGACCATGTTCTGGAAATCCATAAGCATTCAGCTCACAGCGTCCAGGAGGCACTGAACTCGCCTTCCTGGCCAAAGTCTGGGACATCGTTTTACGTATCTGTGTCTTCAAATAGCCCAAATCTTATGTCATGACACATCCTCTCTGTTCCCTTGGTAACTTTTCCCCATCTTCCTAAACCACATGCTGTGTCACGTCCTCTCTAAACCCTGTCTGAAAATGTCCCCATGTCAGACGGAGATGCTGTTTCTGTGTCTGTATGTGGCACTCATAGCTGACAGCACCTGCTACACTGACTGTGAACCCCCACGGGTTTCTAGATCCCTGGGGACCACGGAAGCCCCCAGGCCAGTGTAATTGACAATAAGTGTGTCTTCATGGAAGAATGATGTGTTGGTTCAACAAAATACTCCCTTGATCCAGAGACACTCACCTGTCTGATAAATGACCAAATATGATGCCTCCCACCAGCATTCCAGCCATGAATAAGAATTTGGCCATTGATTTCAGTGACTGAGATTCACATATCAGGTCCCACTGGAAGAGAAGGAAACCGGCAAAGGAGCGCTGCATAGCAGCCCATAACCCCTCAGTGGAAACCTGATTGGAGCTACCTGAATGACTTACCTGTTTCTTTATATCAGGCTGCCTTCTTCCTTTCCAGCTTCCTTTTTTCTTTCTTTCTTTCTTTTTTTTTTTTTTGCATTAGCTGATCTTCATCATTCAGCCTAAATACAACTTTCTCTAAAAGGATTCATCTAAACTTGTTGGCAATATTAATGCCTTGTTTCATTTTGTATGCCGTGATTAAACCTTGGCCGCAGAATGCAATCATTTGAGAAGCTTTAAACTTTTTTACCGATGGCAGAATTTTACTGCAGATCTTGCATGGCTGCTCATGGGCACAGTCTGTGCTCCGAGGTTTTTGTTTGTTTGTTTGTTTGTTTTTCTTAAAGATTTGATTTCTTTATTTGACAGAGAAAGGTCACAAGTAGGCAGAGAGGCCGGCAGAGAGATAAGGGGGAAGCAGGCTCCCCGCCGAGCAGAGAGCCCAATGTGGGGCTCGATCCCAGGACCCTGAGATCATGACCTGAGCCGAAGGCAGAGGCTTAACCCACTGAGCCACCCAGTTGCCCCTGTGCTCCAAGGTTTTGATCAATATCCTGATGTTTCTAATTCAGGAGTGTAACATGTTTAACCTGTTACATGAATTCTTTGCTTAAACTTTGGTCTTCCTAAGAATAAAAGCCATATAATTGCAAGGTCACATCTACTTTTTAGTCCTGAGACTCATTAAATATGTAATTAGTGGCATTTAATAAAGAATACTTCCTGAAATAATGAAGAATCAACACCTGTATGGTGATTAAAGGCTTGAAGCATGTTCATTATTTGTGCTGCCTCTAAACACCCAGACTGCGTACTCACAAAAGGCAAATGGGATGTCTTACCTTAGTCACAATGGTGGAGGGGAAGGAGCTTCGGTCGTACACCCAGCCGTCCACACAGGGCTCTGTGTCCGACTCACTCGTGTTGGGGAAGGTCCCATTCAGGTGAAGGAGATACCACTGGGGATGGATGAAGCGACGACACTTCTCTGGCCTCAGGTTTGAGTCCAGCGGGATGGAGATTCTCAGGAGGGCGTCTTGGTGGAGGATCCCGGTGCCATTAGCAGAGACAGTGTCATTGTCGACGATGTGGACCCAGCAGCGGTGACCAGGGACGGCTGCCGTGAAGTTCTCCAACGAAACATGAGGGTACACTATGAGGCTGGAGAGACTAAGGAAAACCATCTGAAGGATCTGGAATCTTCCCAGGCCTCCGACTTGATCCAAGAGGTCCTGAAAGGCCATCGAGGCTGAACAAGTGATCCCCCGTGGAAGGCAAAAGGACTTTATTTAGAAAAATTCAAAGGGAGAAGGGTCTCCATTCACTACATCTTACCAAGCGTGTATTGATCCTGACCCCACTTTTTCCTCAATGGGCCCCACTTCACCTCCACCAGGGCCACGGAAGCTGATTCTCCAAATTGTTTGGGGATCAGGCGGGTAGCCGTTTTCTTTAAAGTCCCAGAGAAGTATTTTACTGAGATGCTTCCAACAGCTGACCATCAGCACTGTTTAAAAGTGCACTTTGTGAAAAGTCTTTTCGTCAGCAGTGCCCTGAAATGGCACTGGACTTTGATCCCCACATCTGTAAATAACACCAAATAAACCGACTACAAGGATCCCAGTTCTTTGCAGAATGTGTCCCTTGAGAGCCCCAAAAGGCAACCGCTTTTGATTTTCCTGTGAAAAGTCCTAAAGGTTTAGTGTAGTACTGATTTTGATTAAAAGAGTTAATGAAAATAACCCCGAGTAAATAAAAGCACGTGAAGTATGGTGCAATCCTTCCCTGTGGAAAGTGACCCTCAGCTTCACTTCAAATCGGACCATGAATTCACACTAAAAATAAGTTAACTCGAAAGGTGGGCAGAGTGGAGAGTGACAGAGGGCAGAGGCTAAGGCAGTGGTAAGTTCCTAAAGAGGCTGACTTCCACAGGCTTATTGATTCCTTCAGATAACTTTTGTGAGGACCTTTTCTGTGCTGGGAACACAGCAGTGTAGATAAGACAAGGTCTCTAAGGGTCTCTTTCTGTAGTCGGTGACAGAAGAACAGAAATAACGACCCTCCGACATTACAAAACATTCACGTGGCTGGCACGCAATGGGCTCTGGAGGAACTGAACAGAAAATACGGGAACAGTCATGCTTCTTGGTATTTACCCAAATAAAATGGAAACTTACGTCCACTCAAAATCCTACACAGGGATGCGCAGAGCAGCTTTCTCCGTCGCTGCCAAAATCTGGCCGCAACCGTGATGTCCGTTTGGGGGTGAAGGGAGTAAATAAACTGTGGTCCACCCAGACAAGGGGTCATCACCCTAAAAATAAGAAGAAAGGGTAAAAAATGAGCTATCAAGGCAGGAAAAGACATGGATGAGCCGCCGATGTAAATTATTAAATCAAAGAAGCCAATCTGAAAAGGCTACATTCTGTTCCTCAAAGGCCGTTACGCCGTCTTGGAGAATTCGATGCTGTGTTTTCTTCCTGCTCTTTGTGCGACAGAACGCAACCCTCTTGCCCCAGCCTTACGTTTGATGATTCTGTTTTGCTACCATTTTTGATCAACCGTTGAGACAATTGGTGGGTTTAATACTTTAGCAACTGAACCTTCCAAGTCGTGGGTTCTCTTTACTGACGTATCCTCTGAGGTCATTGTTCCCAAGTCTGTCTTTCGTTCTCAAACGTATTTTGTGAACATATTTAATAGCTGCTTTGGAGTATTTTTTGCTGCTCAGGCAAAAATCTGGGAAAACTCAGAAACCATAACGATTACTTCATTTTAGAACATTTTCATCACCTCCCAAAAGAAACCGTTCTATTGACTTAACATGCAATCCTGGTTACCTGCCCCCGAACTCTGGCAACAATGATACAATTTCTATCTGGATGAGTGTGTCTCTTTTTGAAAGAAATCAATCTCCTTTGGGCCTTTCCGCTGATTTCGATGTGGTGTCTGTCCTTAATTTGGGAAAATGCTCAGCCATGGTTACTTTCGACTTTCCTGGTCCTTTCCCTCTTTCTTCTCTCCTGATATTCCCACTACAAGATTATTACAGTTCGCTGCTGTCTCACAATTACCGATTCTGTTAAATTTTAAAATTCTATTTTCACTTTGCATTTAAGTTTGGAGGTTTTCCAACAACCAGCCGTCAAGCTTATGGATACTTTTTTATCCAATTAATTAACATATAACGTATTATTACTTTCAGGGATAGTAGAGGTCAGTGACTCATCAGTTGCATATAACACCCAATGCTCATTCCATCACGCGCCCTCCTTAATGTCCATCCCCCAGTTACCCCCTCCCCCCACCTACTTTTGTTTCCTGGAGTTAAGAGTCTCTTACGGTTTACCTTCCTCTCTGATTTCATCTTGTGTTATTCTTCACTTCGCCATGAGGCTGTTGTTGAGCCCATCAAAGGCATCCATCTCTTCCATTACAGAGTTTCTGATTTCCAGCATTTCCATTCCATTGCTTCTTAGAGTTTCCAGCTTTCTGCTGATATTATCTAACTGTTCTAACACATTGCCTGCTTTTTCCATTAGAGCCCTTAGCATGTTAATCTCAGTTATTTTATTTTATTTTATTTTTTCAGTGTTCCAGAATTCATTGTTTGTGCACCACACCCAGTGTTCCATGCATATGTGCCCTCCTTAATACCCACCACCAGGCTCACTCATACCCCCATCCCCCTCCCCTCCAAAACCCTCAGTTTGTTTCTCAGAGTCCACAGTTTCTCATGCTTTGTCTCAGTCATTTTAAGTTCCTGGTCTGATAATTCCAAAAACCTATGCCCTATTGGAGACCATCTGATGTTCCCTTTGTGTCTGATGCATCGGTGGTCAGATAGAGACAAACAGGCTTTTAGTGTGAGGTTTAAAGTCAATCTGGCTAGATGATAGGCTGTATTTAATGTCTTCTGTATCTGTATATGCCACAGGCTTCAGTCTCCTCTGGCGTACTTGGTTTTATTTAGCTTTGTTCTTCTCTCTTATTGCCTTCGGTCTTATATGGAATCTCCCAGAAATCCCTTATATAAAATCTGGGTCGTGCAGCTCTTTCCCTGGTAATCCATTTAATCCACTGTTTTTTGTCCCAGAGCCCCCTGTTGGTGTGATGGTTGAATACTGGGGAGGGAGAACATTATATAATATGAATACGTTTCTTTATTTCTTTTTCTTTGGAGATGCGGGTAAGAGTCCCTGTGCTGTGATCTTCAGATGAGTTTCATTTTTTTTTTCTTTTCTCTCCTTTTATATGAGATAGAAAAACTAGATGGGCTGAAGCCGGTTGATTGCCTTTCTCCACATCAGATACAACTTTGGTAAACTAGTTTCTCTTCAGGACCCTCCTTCTTTACAGAGAGCAGAGCCAAGGGCAGTTACTCCTGCTCTGGGTATATTTCAAAATGTTTCCTTTGTTTTTTTTTCCTCTTGGAAAGAAAAGGCATTTTATTTTGATCTGCACATAGAGAATTTGGTGCGGCTCCGTGAATGTGTGGGAGCTTCACAGTCCCAGAGCTTTTAAATCCCAAACTGGTTTTACACTGTGGTAATTTTTCAGTTAGGTTGTAAATGTTCTTGCCAGCTCCAGCAGGGAGCTTCTGCTCCCGGTAGGCTATGATTCTAGGTAGCTTTCTGTCTCTCCAGCTTGGGGGAATGGTGGGTGAACTTGAACTTCAACACTCTCATGGCTCAAAGAATAGTTGCTTTTAGTTAATGTAGTTTTTTCCCCTTTTTGTGAGGATACCAATGGCATCTTTCATACCCTTTATAAATCAGAGCAGAAACCTGAAGTCTTTTTCTCTAATTTTGTTAGACTGAGTTCCAAAAGCATAGTAAAAAAAAAAAAAAAAAAACACCAAAAAAACAGCCCTATGAAATTCAGAGTTGACAACTGTAATGTATTTTGTTCAATAATACAAATAGTAGATTTGGTAATTTTGCAATTTATTTAAAGTAAATGCAATTGTTTGCTCAGTGGCATTGAAATAAATCTGACCCCAATGGCCCTATGTAGACCAAATTTTCTACCAGCTTTTTAGAGATGATTAACATCAATGCTCTATGTATTTGAAAAGTCAAATAGTTCATAGGTGTGTATTATTAGATGATTCATTATCACCTCTAAGAATACCTCCTACAACATAAATTCCCAAATGCTTGTAATAGCATTCATGTGAAAATAGTCTTCTATACAGAAACAATCCAGTTTTCCTACCATGTAAGTATATAATTAAAGTCATCTTAATAGATAACTGAGAAAAATCGTAGTGCATTAGAAATTGATACATAACTTCAGTTTGTAAGATTTAAATGCTTGCTTTTAGAAAATTTGCCAGACTACATAACATTCTGTGCAAAGAAAACTGGAAAAATTCTGGATGGTCATAATAGATCACACCACATAACTTAGAATGAAATTGTGTTTTTTATTCAAAGTCACTGTCTACTTTATTCATTCCTTTGACATTAATTTGTGAACCAAAGATTAGATTCTGTTCAGCTGCCACTGGTTATATTTATAAAAGTTTTTTTATAAAATTTACAAATTTTTTATAAAATTTGTAAAAATATAAAATATATAAATTTTGTTAAAAATATAAAAATTTTTTATAAAATTTACGCATTTTTAAATAAAATTTTATAACTGGAAGTTCATTTTATTTATTTTTTGCTTATTTATTTTATAGCTAGAAGTTTTTGCTTTTTTTAAAAAATATTTATCTATTATTTGAGAGAGAGAGAGAGAAAAAGAGAGGAGAGAGGACAGCAGGAGAAGCAGACACCATGTCAAGCAGGGAGCCCGATATGGGACTCGATCCTGGGATTCCAAGATCATGACCTGAGCCGAAGGTCATGGCACCCCATGTTTGTGCTTTTTTTTTTTTATAAATTTTTTTTAAGATTTTATTTATTTATTAGTTAGAGAGAGAGAGAGAGAGCAAGTACAGGCAGACAGAGAGGCAGGCAGAGGCAGAGGGAGGAGCAGGCTCCTGCTGAGCAAGGACCCCGATGTGGGACTCGATCCCAGGACGCTGGGAACATGACCTGAGCCGAACGCAGCCACTTAACCAACTGAGCCACCCAGGCGTCCCATGTTTGTGCTTTTTAAGGCAAGTTTGACTCTTCACAAACATCTGTAACTGAGGCACAGAATAAGCCATTGCAACCCCACATTGACTGATTATTGGATACAGGCAGTGCCCCTGGGGTGTAACATTGAACCATATACCTTCCTTTGACCGAGGGCAATTCCAAGGGCTAAATCCTGCCATGAGCCACCATCTGTCAAAACTCTGGTTAGGGGTATCTAGGGGTGTACAGGAACTACCCACACAGTCCATCTCTCATGCTGGGTCAGTGCATATGATTTATGTAATAAATTCAATCACCACAGAATAACTCCTTTCAGGGAAAACTTACAAGAGGAAATTAGTCTGTGAACTACAGATCCCATCACTGCAGCTAATCTAAGGTCTACGAGTATTATTCATTCTCTCTCTCTCTCCCTCTCTCTGCTATAACATATTCTAGGTACCCCTCACAGTCCCAGTTTACGAGTCATACCAGGAGCAGTGGCCTACTCTTTGGGAGGTCAGACTTCCTATACACCATGCTCTTTCCAGGGGCTGGCAAGTTCCCATGTCCCTTTACCATCAGAGTTGGACACGGAGGTACCACGAGAGCTCCCCCCCTCCCCGAATGGAACAACTCTGGAGGAAAAGAATATGTAGACATACTAGAAAGATCATCTGTACCTCCTGCTGACGCTGAGGGTTTGTTAATCCAGTCCAGTTGGCGACTCCTTTCCTTGAATTCTGGCCTCTTAGCCCAGGAAAAGGACATGACAGTGGGGTAGGCATAATTTAATATATGATGCTCTTCCTGTGCTTCCTGGTAGAGAGGTTCCCATTCTGGATACCCGGACTTCTATGCTCATATACATAGCCTGATTTGCAGGGACAAAGAGAACAAAATCCCCAAGTGGAGTACTAGGAGTTTGGTAAATGGGGCTATTTCAACTTTTACCATTTTGCTCCCAGAACTATTTATTCTACCGATAGGGAATGAAGAACTATAGAGTGGCCATTGATTTAGAGTATGTAATTTAATTTGGAAATAATTTCCAGTTTTTGTGTACTATCATCTCCTACCTGGCTCCCCAGTGCCCTTTAAATTTAACAAAGCCATCCCATCACTCTATGATCCTGGCAGCTTCCATGTGGTAGAGTGTGAATTTCAACCAGGGGATCAGGGATGTGGTGGTCATGAACCCATTGCCAAGGCTTTTTTCCACACCCCATGTCTTCTTTGGCTCGATGAAGTGTAATGAATATGTTTATGTTGGTGAATCAGTGCTCCTCTGTGCCTTTGAACAGTTATTCTAGCTGAGTCATAAAGGCAAGAAAGAGAAATACTTAGAGTCTGGGTTGATTCCAGTCAAGATGAATCACTCCCCTTTGGTCTTGAGAGAGATCTAATATGACCAATTTGGTGTCCATGTTCCAGTTGGTCTCCTGGAGAAATGGCATGGTGTTGTTGATCCAACATTGACATATTAATTGACCCAACATTTTGACACTCAGCAGTGGCAGTAGCTAATTCAGACATGTCAGTGGGAGCCTGTCTT
>RCUC01103576.1:0-17656 GCA_003697995.1 Taxidea taxus jeffersonii
TGTACTATGAGCCAGGCACTGTGTT
The DNA here is from genome assembly GCA_003697995.1 of Taxidea taxus jeffersonii. Lineage (NCBI taxonomy): Eukaryota > Metazoa > Chordata > Mammalia > Carnivora > Mustelidae > Taxidea > Taxidea taxus. The sequence continues at coordinate 26 of RCUC01103576.1, forward strand.
CTAGATGGGGTTACATGGATGAGTATGATGGGAGATAAAACTTTGGACAAACAAATCAACAGATTATAACACAATGTGGTAAGAGTTATGGTTGGCGTATGTACAAAGTAAACCACACACTTTTTTTTTGCAAGTTTCATCACACTTATCTCAGTTTGCAATCATATATCTATGTGACTTGATTTAATGTTTGTCTCTTTCATGGTGTGTTCCAGCAGTATAAATATGATACGTGTTTGCTTCATTGTGGTTGTCAATAATAGGAGCTACAGAAAGAGTTGCTGGGTAAAGAAAGGACATGCTATTGAAGTACGGAGAGGAGAAGCTGCTAACTCTGCCCTCTAAGTTTTGAGGACTTCATTAAAAAAGTGGTATTTGAAAGGAGTCCTGAAGCAGATGTAGGGGCTGGGAAGGGGGAAGAGAGGAAGAGAATAGCAGCATTCCCACACTCTACAGTCTTAGCCATGGACACATGAAGTCACGTAACACAGAAAATGGAATGTTGTGGGGGGATAGGATCATCCTGTGTGGTGAAGTGTGGGGGACAAGAGATGAGGCCAATATGGAAGTCTGGGGTCAGGCTGGGAAGGAAGGGCTTTGCCAACCAGGCTAAGTTCGAACTTCATAACAATGGAATTGGGGGACAGGTGGATTTTCAGCTTTTTTTAAAAAATAATTTTATTTATTTATTTATTTTAGAGATGGGGGGCAGAAAGAGAGGCAGAGAATCCCAGATGGACTCCATGCTGAGACTCAGAGAACATGACCTGGGCTGAAACCAAGGGCCTGATGCTCAACCTACTGGGAGACCCAGGGGCCCCAGATATTAAATTTTTCAGTGACATGATCACCTTAAGGAGAGAAGGCAGAGTGGGGACTGACTGGATAGTAGAGGAGTTAAGGCTGTATGCTGAAACCAGTAAGAGATGACAGGGGTGCTGCAATGCTAGTGGGGAGGTGGAGAAGGACAGTTCTGAAAACTATTCTAGGAGACTGAATTTATGGGACTTAGTGATTAATATGATGCAAAGGGTAAAGTAGAAGGAGGATTTAATATTTTAGCTCTTAAGATGCCTGAAGGGTATTGTGTGTTTGGAGTTAATATATTTAAATTTTTTCCCCTGATTAGTTAAGTATTACATGTTCTTTAGAAAATATAGTGAAGTATAAGAGAAAAGACCAGAAAAGCCACCTATTATCCTAGCACACAGTGATAACCACTGCTGATATTTCCAGGACATCTCTCTCATTCTTCTAAAACACATCTTTGAAAAGAGATCCTAACAATTCGATCTCCATCAGGAACTCAGAGTCTCATGAACTGCATGAATATACTGAACTTCATTTTGAATGCAAATATTAAGATTTGACTAAACTAGGAGCTGTACCAGTTTTGAGTACATGGATAGGAACTCTGGAAGAAGGAATTTCTTTCCTGGAAACATAGTAAGCGACAACAACGACACCCAAGACGTGGCCTTATAAGTACCAGATTCTAACTTGCAGAAATAATCTGCTTAGTTGCTGAGGAACATTACCAGTTTCAGTTTGGTTAATTCATGTTCAGCTCATTCAGTGGGCCGAGCCCTGCAGGAACACAGTACTGCAGCAATCACCTCATGTGTGCAAAGGTTCTAAAGGAGTGCTAATTATTTTTGCCCATCTGAACCCTGAGCTGTGTAAACCTGGGCACATAAACTAAGTAAGAGAAAAATTTTCTGAGGCCAGGAGCTGTGAATCAAGAATATCTTATCCAAGTCCCTTCCAAACAGAGGGAATGGAAGGGAAGTTAAAAAAAAAAAAAAAAGATATTTTAGAAACAAAACAGATGAACATAGGAGAAGGGAAGGAAAAATAAAATAAGATGAAAACAGAGAGGGAGACAAACCATAAGAGACTCTTAACTATAGGGAACAAACTGAGGGGTGGTTGGGGTGGGGGGTGCGTGGGAGGGGAAGGGGTAAATGGGTGATGGACATTAAGAAGAGCACTTGATGTAATGAGCACTGGTATGATATGCAACTGATGAATCACTAAATTCTACCTCTGAAACTAATAATACACTATATGTTAATTAAATTGAATTTAAATAAAACATTTTAAAAAGACATTTTTACGTTGAGAAGGAGCAGATTAAGGGGAAGAGCCAAGCAGGAAGATTCAGAACAAGCCTACCTGAAAAGAAGCTTGAAAAATAGAAAGTCCAAGGAGGAGAGAGAGGATCCTCATAGCTGGGCAAATGGACCTAAAGCAAAGGTAGTCCTGAAGACCAGGTACCAGGCAGAGGTGGGGTGGCTGTGGAAGACCTTCCGGGGATCTTCTCTAGTCACCGCCTCCACTCCCAGCTCCGGTAATGCTCAGAGGGGTTGGAAGGTAAGGCCCTGCTCCCTTTCCACTTTGAGGCTTTCGATTGAAAAGTACAGGAGAGTGAAACCTGATTTACAACAGGGAAGAGAAAAATCAATACCTCCTGAGAGATTGGTGGGGTCGAGGGTTGGGGGTGGCTTTACCTGGGAGAAAGGTTTGACAGAGTGGGAGAACTATGCCTACCAAAACCAGGATTAGATTCCCACTTTCTCAGAAAGACCTGCCTCCCAGGCTTTCTCCCACTGCTCCATCACCCACCCCTCGGTCTTGTCTTCTATTGCAAACGTCAAGCGGTCTAGATCTGCCCTGGGTTCGGAAAGGGACTTGATTTTCAGCTCTTAGGTGCTGAAAATGCGGCCTTGGAGGTGGCCAGAAGTAGGATTTGGCTGGGGCCATTTCACATTGCCAGGTTTCCACCACTCAACTGCTAGCCAGGGTGTGGCGAGCCGCCTAGGGGGTCGCTCACAGGAAGGAATCGGTGCAACCTGAGCAAACACTGCTGGTTTGGAACGCCCACTGGGAACCGGCTTCAAGGGCAGGTCTCAAATCCTCTCTCTTCCGTCCGCCAAACCCGGACCCCCCTGCCCGCCAAAGCGCGGAGCCGGGAGCCCCACCTGCACCCGGCGGTCAGCTCCTGCCGGCTGGAGTTTGCAGACTTGGCGCTCAAGCCTACTCTCCCGGAGTTGGGTCGAGCGCGCCGGGCCAATGAGAGCGCCCCGCGGAGGGCTCGGCTCCCCCCGCGCGCGTTGATTGGTCCCGCGGCCCGCGAGGCAGGGCTGGCGGGCCGGGGCTGCAGGCTAAGGCGAGTGCCGGGCGAGTGGGAGTGCCTCCCCCCTCCCCCCCCCCCCACCAGCCGACCCCAGCCCCTCCCCGCGGCGTTCTCTCTCCTTCCTCCTCCTTCCTCCTCCTTCCCTCCCTTGCTTCCTCCCCGCACTCCCCGGCTCCGGCCGTTCGCTGGTGGGGCTCCGCATTGCACACTCTGGGGGCGCCGCAGTGTTCGTGGGATGGGGCAGCGGGCTGCCGCTGGCGGCCGGAATCAGCGCGCAGCCCGGGTGAGTAGAGGCGGGCTTCCCGGGAGAGCACAAAAGGAGACTGGGTTGGTGCCATCGGCCCTAACTAATGCGGGTTCTGGGCCCCCCAGCAGTGGGCTTAGTGTCCGGAACTACCCAGTGCTAAGACAGCCACCTCCCACCCCTTCCCAGGGCCAGCGGAGCTGGGGTCCTCGCCTCTGCATCCCGCTCCGGTGTTCTGTCCCCGAGTGGGCAGCCAGTACTGAGCGCAGCCTGGGCAGGTCTAGGGGCGTGTGCGTGCCAGTGTAGTGCCGGCGCACAGGGGGTGGTATGGAAATGTCAGGAGCTGCCAAGTTCAACGCTGAAGGAATCTTTCCCAAGAGTAATTCAGCACCTTCTCAGGGCCAAGTGTATGTCCACCAGGAACTCCAGCTGGAGGGACTTCCTGCGGCGGAGTGGCAGCGCCCCACATGTTGCTGCGGGGGGGGGTTGGGGGGGTGTCGATGGCCTGGCTGTGCCCACCCGGGGCCGCTGCCCAAGATGCGGTAAGCTGGGGCGCCTCCAGCCTTTGCAGGAATTCTCCAGGCCCTCCGACCACCCACCCAGGCGACCCGCAGAAGGGGCCGTCCACCCACAAAGCCAGGGCTTCGCCTGGGCTTGACTTGGCGATGTGTTTTTCTCTCTGGTAACAGCAGTTCAGTTGATTTACATTTGGCTAAACAGTCAGTTTTAGCCTAAAGCTCTCTATCTGTGGGTCTGTCTGACCGGTTCGGATCCCCACCACAGTCTCATTAGCTCTCCTCCCCTCCCCACTCCCTGCCCCCGGCATCTATCCCTCTCCTCACTTGGCGGTACAAAACTTGATGTTTCTACATGATGGCATCTGGCGGGGTCTCAGGTATCTTAAGTGTCATAATCATTTGCCATTTCCTAGGGGACTACGAGCACTCGCACTCATATAATTTGGGGGGGGTGTTGTTGAGCGGGCAGCAGATCTTAGGTAGCGATTTGTTGGTAGGATAGCACTGACCTCCCAGAGCATATGACAAAAAGGATGTTAAGCTTCTCCCTCTGGTAACCTACCCAAAGTGTGACCTCCAAAATTCAATTTTCTTTGTGGGAGACTAGGGAGTTTAGATTCTCCAGGGAGCAGCTTATTTCTTGTTAAATTGGACTATGGTGACATACACTCTGTTCTGCTCTGCTCTGGCCAGCCATTGCAGATGCCATGATATTATTAGAGCAATTCCCTTAAAGCCATTACATCTTCTTTCGGGTGAGAGGACTCAAGATAGCTGCTTAAAATTTTGGATCTGCACCTTATTTCTCTGGAAGACATTAATGGTTACTGTATATGTGCTCACATGTACCAAGTTTGCAAAAGATATTTGTGCAATCGTCCATGAAATGGCTTAATGCACATTTATGTTAAACCCATTTAAATGTAAAACATCTATCTGTTTTCAATTTTAGTTTCCACCTTGACCAAAGGCACCAGACTGAAACAGGACTTAGAAGAGGCTTCCTTGTTTAAACAAAGATTGTACAGAACTCTAGTCCTTAGAGCACACAGTAAGCTCTTTGAGCTCATAGGTATACAAAGGCTGTAAAGGCTGTGAACTGGTTCTTTGGGTTAAAAATATCAGAAATGCGTCCGACCAAAAAAATGTAGATAGGATTCATGGGTCTACATTTTGAAGCTGTTGACAGTCTTTTTAAGGTGAATGTTTATATTACAGAATGCATAAATGGAGCTGATTACAGTAAAAAAATCCATACCATACGGTGTATCATGGTATATAGTTTACATAGCACATTGAGATCTGCTATTGAATTGTCTGTGAGGAAGTCATATTTTTGTGACTCCCATTTTACAAGTAGGGTAGCTGAGGCTCTTGGAGATTATGATTTTTCCAAGGTGAATAGTAGAGTTCAAGTTTTTTTCTACCTTCTTACTTCCATTACTCCCTTCCTCCCTCCCTCCCTCCCTTCCTTCATGTGGGCTACTTCTTCAGTGTTTTCCTAGTTCTAATTTCTGCACCTCTTTTTATTATTCAACCCATGGCTTCAGGACCATTGTGTACCATTCCCAAAAAACTTTGCTCTCTGCTAAATATCATTTAAGTCCCACTAAGATGTAGGCTGATAAGGATTTAAGGAGAAAGCTAATGTTTTTAAGGAACTATCCTCTTCAAAGTGGTATATAATTTTTGTTAATGAATAGTTAAATATACAAGTAATCAAAACCCTAAAGAATGATGTCCTGATGGTAGTGTTTCAGGAAAATCATGGGACCAGTAGTGACAAAGATATTTGTAACAGTGACAGAAATATGTAAGTCTCCCACTTTATAAGCAGAAGCTCCTCATAAACTCTATAGACAATTACAAGGAAGCCCTAATAAATGATTATTTCATTAGTGCCATTCTTATGTTAAAAAGAATTGACAAAACAGGTTACTTAAATAAACCCAAAACCAGTCAGGGAAAAAAACCCAAAAACCCATTTATCAAGAAGTCCTCAAATCCTCATTAACTAGTGCACAAATGCAACAGAAGTATTGATTAGAGGGAAATCCTATTTTTAATTGCATGGTTAGCAATAAGGAACATACAGATATCTATCTGCCTATCTGATTATTTATTAAAAACCTATCATTTTCAAATCTTATGGGAAATTATTGCTCACAATATTTATTTGTAACATTGTATAATATTTGTTAAGATAAATAGGATTAATTTTGTTTGCCTTAATGTAGAATGTAGGTAGGTATTGAGTTTCCAAGTAATAAGTCCTAGTTAAGTATCTGGGCTTTGGAAGCAAGTCTTGGCTTCACATACTAGCTGTGGGACCTCAGAAAGCAATCGAACCTCTCTGTGCTTCAGAGAGGCACATAGGAAAATATATGTTTTCTTATGTGTAAAGCATGTATAGTAATGACACCTATCTCATGCAGTTTTTCAGTTTATCTATATGACAGTATTCAGTGAGCATCTACTAAATGCCAACACTGCTGTAGGTGCTAGGGATACATGGACAGACTCCTTGCCCCTGATGTTTACAGTCTAATGCCTGAGAATTAATGACACGATGCTTGTCAAATACTTAGTGTGGAACACGACTCCCAGTAAATGCCCCATAATTGTTACCTGTTGGTATCTTATGTTCATCCTGGAAATGTTCACTGAGTGAGTACCTTGCAGATGCAATGCAGATTGGAGCACATAATGAGGAATATATATATTTCAATTTAATTCGATACTATAATGGGAGAGAGGACTCCAACAAAAGACATCAAGTACATAATCAGTTCTCTGAAGGATAATTCAATGCACACATATAAGAGGAAAAAATGAAGATAAATGCTTAATTAAATTACCCATAAGAAAGTGGGGAGAAGGGGTGCCTGGGTGGCTCAGTGGGTTAAAGCCTCTGCCTTCAGCTCAGGTCATGATCCCAGGGTCCTGGGATCGAGCCCCGCATTGGGCTCCCTGCTTGGCAGTGAGCCTGCTTCCCTTCCTCTCTCTCTGCCTGCCTCTCTGCCTACTTGTGATCTCTATCTGTTAAATAAGTAATAAATTTAAAAAAAAAAGAAAGTGGGGAGTATATGAGTTTCTTTATGATAACTTATGATTAAAAAAATAAAGGTCTTGTATTCAAGCTATTTGAAAAACTGATTACATAGGAAAAAAAATAAAATGAGCTCTTACTTAGATATATGTAATGAGAAAGAAAATTTTGAAGGGTCAAAGTACTGAATCGAGCTTGCAAAAGGTGACAGATCCCAGGCACACAAAAATAAGAGAGCCAATAATGAATTTGAAAAAATCCTTGCAGTGGATTCCTAAAACAATAGCGAAAGATTCTTAAGTACTGTGAAATGAGAGTTGTAGAAGCACCTGGCTTATATCATACCGAGTATATACTCACAGATTTAAAAACAAAAAACGGTGTAAATGAATTCCTTGCTTCACCTTTCACTGAGTAATATTCTTACACCCAGACTTTACCAAGCAATAATCACATAGGAGGAAACAGACAAAATGATAAATGCTCAAGATATTACAGACCTAATCCACAGACTAGATAAAAGAGAAATCACTAAGACCAGGTGATCATTATCCTAGTGTATTGATGAACTTAATGGGTAAGTGACAGCTCTTTGGGGCATTGGCTGGTAACCTTAGGGTTTCTGTCAGCAGAAAGGTTTCAGGGAAGACCCTGGGGCTATCAAACCATCTGTGGCTCGATGGACAATTGGGAGATGGGTATTCAAAAGCAACACAGATGACAGCAAATGCAGTGTATTTTGTACAAAGGGGAGAATAATGGATTCAAGTTAAAGGAGGAAATATGCTTGTGGCTACAGTGTTGCAGAAAATGTGATGTTTTTAAACTTTCAAAAAGCCTAACCAGATCTCAAATCCCAGTTCCCTCCCAATTCATGACCTTTTTGTTTGGCCAAGAGGCAAGAAACAAAGAATGAAGACAAATAGACATTCTCTGCGTGGACAAGTAGGCTCTTCCAGGAAGTAATTTGGGGATGATTTTATTTAAACCTTTATAAATGTTCACAGATGGCATGCAGTTCTTAAGATTAAGTAAAAATCAAGCTGATAAAGTTGAACCATAGGAATAACTTAAAAGACAACCTAAATGGGAAGAAAAATAATAGAAGATTAAAGGCAAAATGGAAGATTGAAGATAAGTGTACTTTGGAAAAGCAATCCCAAGCACATTTATAGGAGATAGTTTTAAATTCTATTCTCATCAGCAGTCAACAGAGCTGGATAATATTCTCTTACCCCTCTAAAGCAAAGTGTGTCCACCAAGTTAAAGTTAATATTAAGAGAAGAGTAGGATTTAAAACTCAGGGTTACTTTGATACCATTTTTAAAAATGTGTTCTTGAGTAAGTTTATATAAATCCTCTCTACTTATCTGTTCATCGATCTAGATAGAAAACAGTCCATCACCATATTAACTGGGCAGTGGCTATCTCTGGGCAGTAGGGGATTGTAAATGTTTTTATTGTCTTCTTTTGCTTCAGTGTTTTCTAAATTTTCTATAATGAACATGTATTGCTTTTATAAGAAAAAGTGTTATGAAAATAGGATGTAGTGTTATAACCTCAGATTTCATACTGTTTGACTATAAGAAAGGCTTCTTTGATTATCATATCTATGTCTTCTGGAAATCTGTAGTTGCAAATTTTGCCCTGAACTCCATGTATATAAAAGGCAGCATGTGTGAATACTTGGCTTGTATTTGCTATTAGGAAAAAGTGTGGCTGAAGATGAACACTTGTGCTCTCCTCTAGGTAGTGAACTCGAAACTAGGTAGGGAACTCGAAAGACATTCATTCTATTTGTACCCTATCAGGATAAGCAGAACCAAGTTATTGGGAGCATTTCTGACTCCTTCAACCTCGTGAGCATGAGGGCATGGACCAAGTCTGTTTCTTTCCCTTCAGACTTCACACTTGCCTTCATGCCTGGTACATGGCAGTCTCCCAGTAAATACTAGCAAATGTTTTGAATTGAATGAAATGGATGAAAGCTCCAATAGAGTTCCAGAAATTTTATTTTATTTTAAAGATTTTATTTATTTATTTGACAGACAGAGAACACAAGTAGGCAGAGAGGCAGGCACAGAGGCAGAGGGAGAAGCAGGCTCCCTGCCGAGCAAGGAGCCCGATGTGGGACTCAGTCCCAGGACCCTGGGATCATGACCCGAGCCGAAGGCAGCTGCTTAACCAACTGAGCCACTCAGGCGTCCCTAGAGTTCCAGAAATTTTAAATAAGAGGAGATCCTAAGGCTCATTTTATCCTTTGAGGTCATATGACTCATTCAACTCTTAATTTAATTGTGACCTGTAAGTCATCCTGATGTTCCTTGTGCTATACAACCCCTGGGCCGCAGTGGTCTGAGTTGGTTATCAGATTCTCTGGCTTATTCATGACTTTTGATCCAGACCCTATGACTTGATTCCATCTCTTATTTAATTTTTTCTCCTGTATTTTCTTTTCTTTTTTCTTTTTTTTTTTTTCCTTTCATTGGCTCTAGATTTTACCTTTCTCTTAGGCCTGGACTTGGGATTACTACCTTCCTTCCTTGATTTGGACACTCTTTGTATATGATCCCAGTGAGCTCTGCCTCTTCCCGGTAAGCTAGAATCTTTGCAAGAGAGAAATGTCTGGCATGAACTATTAAATATTCACAATTGAATACAACACCAGATCCCTAGAAGAAACCCGAGAGTCAGTGTATATCTTTGCCAACATCCTTCAGAGCAATGAGTTGCTGTGGTTAAAATAATAATATACCTGGTTTGTCATAATCTTAATGAAAGAACAGATGACTTTATCTTGTTATTATATAAAATCTGATACATATGTTACTGCATACAACTCTTTTTTTTAAAGATTTTCAAAAATTTATTTATTTATTTAAAGAGCATGTGTAGGGTAAGAGGCAGTCACAGAGGGAGAGAGAGAGAAACTCAAGCAGACTCCATGCTGAGCGTAGAGCCCAACATGTTCTCCATCTCACGGCCCTGAGATCATGATCTGAGCTGAAACTAAGAGGCAGACACTCAACTAACTGAGCCACACAGGCACCCCACTGTATGCAACTCTTATTTTTTTTTTAAAGATTTTATTTATTTATTTAACAGACAGCAGAAGTAGGCAGAGAGGCAGGCAGAGAGAGAGGAGGAAGTAGGCTCCCTGCTGAGCAGAGAGCCCAATGTGGGGCTCGATCCCAGGACCCTGGCATCATGACCTGAGCCGAAGGCAGAGGCTTTAACCCACTGAGCCACCCAGGCGCCCCTGTATGCAACTCTTATTGTCATTCCTCAAGAAAGATAGACATGAAGGAACCAAATAAGAACACTCAAATGAACAGGTCAGTGCTCAGAATTGTGAATGGGCACTTGGGGAAGGTGGTTAGTATCTGATGACAGAATATAAAGTAAAGAACTTTGCCAGGAAAGATAAAGACTCAAGGGATAGGACCCTTCTCTCTATATAATTAAGGTCCTTGCAATGCCTACTAGAAGATCTTAGATTCAACTAATCTGACTACAGAACTACCACTGGTCACCCATGGCATTCCTTTGTGGGAGTTCTTTCAGCCATTCATGGAGCACAGCTCAGGTATGAGAAGATGAGACTCCCTTGGACAGGTGTGGGAGCCATCTTGACCTAGAGGCCTCATGCTCCCAGGAACTGATAACTTCTTAGAACAACTGCCTAGACAAAGCTTCCAGGATTTCATAAGGGATGTGCCCAATATCCAGAATCATGGTAGTCAGAAATTCCCCAAGTGTGATGTCCCCATCAGGTGATTTTGCTAAGTCTACCAATTAGGTCAGAGTTACCATAACTAGTAACCTTGTTGACTTTTTTTTTTTTTTTACCCTTATCAGGTTTCTACAAAAAAAGAGCTAGACGGATATCAGAAGTCAAATTCTCAGGCACACATTACACATAGAGTGAGCTTGGATTATTTTTCCTGAAAGTGGAAACCTAGAACTAGAAACATCTATTGGCATATGAAAGCAAGGGACTTTGGACAGAAAGTAATAAGCCCAAAGACTGTGTAATTCCCCTATCTCCACCCTGCCCTCCCACCTGCTTAGCCTCATTCTCTCTCTTGCCAAGAAGGCATGCAGGCTAAAATTAAAAATAGGTTCAAGAAATGAGTAGGCTTATATGTGAGTGATTGCCACATAATAGGTTTTTAGGGGAGACAAGTACTAGGCAAGGGATCTTCATTTTTTGATAGACCTTTCAGAAGCCATAGATGTAAAAGTTCTTGAACCCAGGATTGTCCTACTGTCTCTGCCATGAAGAAGAAAATCAAGATTGTTACCTGAATTATTAAAACAAGTATCTTTAAGCATTCTAAATGATTAACAATATAGTTATTATATTTGAGCGTAAGGATTTGGGGTGACCATTTTCTTTCCTTTTTTTTTTTCTTAAGATTTTTTATCTGTTTATTTGACAGACAGAGATCACAAGTAGGCAGAGAGGCAGGCAGAGGGGGGAGGTGGGTAGAAGTAGGCTCCCTGCCAAGCAGAGAGCCTGATGCAGGGCTCAATCCCAGCACCCTGAGACCACAATCTGAGCTGAAGGCAGAGGCCAGCCCACTGAGCCACACAGGTGCCCCATGGGTGACCATTTTAAAAAATGTATTTCTTAATGTTTTTATGCACAAAAAGCAGGAGAAATAAGACTGCATTATTCTCATCTCACTTTTTCCTTTTCAGTACTGAATTGTATAGTAAGTTAGCAAATGTATTTAAGTTTCCATCAAGACTTCTAGAAATCCTAGTTCCTTTATGCCATTAAAGCAATTTAAATAATTATACATTTACTTGCACTTATAATAATGGCATTTATTACCCTCTGCTTTTGTTTGTATGGCTTTTTATCTACAGCGCTCTATGTACTTGTGTAGGATTATGTTAATTGGCAGAGAAGCAGAGCCCAGTAAAGTTTAGGGGTCTAAGTTCTCCTGGGTTGTAATTCTGCCCCACCAGTTTCCAACTCTGTGACCTTGGGCAAGTTATTTAGTTTCCTCCAGTTTAACTGGTTGCCATTAACTAGCTGGGTGACCTTTAGCAAGTTAGTCCCCCACTGTCTGGACTTCATTTTCTTCAACTATAAAATCAAAGGGCTGCACAAATTAAACTTTAAATTCCCAGGTGAGTAGGAACCAACATTTTTTTTTTTTTTTTGCTATTTAAAACTACCCATTAATGCTGACCTAATAAAATAGTTTTGAGCAACTGAAAGTGTGGCATAGTGTTGGTATTTAGACCAAAGTTAAACAGAGTTTTTGGCTTCTGAGAGCTGAGATCTATAGTAAATAATTTAAAAGATCTAGCACATCTCCCTGAAATTTGTTCTTTTCTTGCTTTGTAGATCTTCACTGTTCTTTGACTTGATTATTCATGCAGAATACATTCAATTTCTTAGTATTTTTCTATCTGGAAGAGGAAAAAAATCCCACTTTCAAGTGTTCAAAAGATATTACTACTTAAAAATACTGACTTTAATAGAAGTAATACTCTGCATTTACGTAGTATCTTTCCATGTAAGATCAAAGGACTGGTATTAGAAGTACATGGTTTTTCTTTTATATATAATTTCATAGAAGAATTTTCTTTTATGAAATTCTTTTAATTCATATTCCCAATCACCCAGCTGAGTGAATTTCCAGAAACTTTTGTAGCAGTTCTGACTCTTGGTCACACATGTCCTTGGTTAGGATGTCCTTATATCCATTATTTCCCAACTGACAATCTTTTCATCCTTCAGGTCCTAGTTCAATGCATCCTTCCAACAGAAGCCTTTTCTCCTGATTGTCCTCTCCTCAGTAAAAGTTTTACTCTTTTACTTATGCTTGTGTTTCAAACCGACATGTTTCTTACATGTAGCTTATTATTTTCATAATGTCTTATTTCTCTTGAATGCCAGCATAAGCATATGTCTTACACAGAGTAATCCCTCAATAAGTATGTGGAGGAGAATTAGGACTTTCATAGAGAAGCAGCTGTAAAGATCGGATAGAAGCATGACAAAAGATTGGTTGAGATGGAAGGGATGGATTGGTTTGCTAACCTTTACTTGGCTTCACTTCTCTGCCAATGGAAAATCTAGTCTCTGGCTGTCCATGAAGAACAAATACCACAAGCCACGAGTGTTCTTTTCAGAGACACTTCCCTACTTTTGTTTCCCAGAAACACCTCCTAGGTATTGAGGTTTATATGGAACAGGCTCCAAGCTGCTAGTCACCATGACTGAAGACTTGGGAAAGATAGGTATGCCATCTTCACAGGTGGATATAAAAAACTTGCTGATCACACTTTCATACTAAGATGTACTGTGCTTTTTAAAGTACATAGATCATTTCAGTTCAACAAAAACAACAGAAATATTGACAGAAGAAAATAATCATTCTCCTTCCTATCACCCAGTTTTATTATCCATATGTCATTTCTTTTTTTTTTTTCCATATGTCATTTCTTAACCCCTCAATAGTGTTGTCTCTAGGTTACATGGTGGCTCCCTAACTATGTGTATTGCATATGTTCAGTGTGTTTGAATCTTATTCTAGTAGAATAAACTAGGGGACAATATATCACATGTGCTATATATAGCTAAAGATATACAAAATCTTTCTACCCTATTGAAAAACTCTTTTACAAACCATCTCCCATATGGCCTGCTTCTCACCAGAGAGAGTCACTTGCATAGTTAGGGCTGGCACTTTAAAACGGAGACCTAGACAAGGCAAGATTTAATCTCTGATAGCCACTCTTCTTCTCTCCTGTTCCTTGTCATAGATTGGAATCACAGCCAGCTGATTTACAATGTTGTTTTAAGGAGCCCCAGGTGAGATGTGGCAGGATCAACATCGACTCCACCCAGTACTGAGAAACGACTGTGGGTTCATCTTGCACTGTTGCTGGTGTTTGTTCTCTAGCATAGCCAAGCCAGGCAAGGGATGAGCAACAGGATGCAAAAGATATTTTTCCTACCAAAGCTATTTAGAGGCACAGCTTTCTAAATGAAGGCCAATAGGTGGCACCTAATGGAATAGCATTAAAACAAAGATACATTTTATAACGGTACTTTCTTCTCAGTGTGGGAACTCTCTGGGAAAGACCTTTGCCAGAAGGGGTTATTTCTAGCCACACTGAGCAAATTCAGGAAATGAAGAGTGCTATATAGTAGGCCTGTGGGGGAACTCATCTCCCCAGGGTTGCTCTGACACAGCAGGAAGGTTTCTGAGCTCTCTAAGGTTGACCATGGAAGAGGAAAAAGGAAGAGTGAAGACAAGGAGCCAAAGGACTGAAGAATAAGGAAAGGGTCACCTACTTTATGATCAGTTTGAGAAAACATTCCCTAGCCTGTCTGATTCTAGTCTTATCTGGGGAATCCCTAGAATAAATGTGAATAAATTTGAGGAGAAACAAAAAGCTCTATCTGCCTTAAATTATCTGCCATGTTCCTTCCACGGCCTCCATGAAAGCCACTCCCTGGTAAGTGTAGATTTGGGTGGGGGCTTGGGAAGGATACACTTACAATGAATGAATCTGAGCTGGTTAACAGCTACACACATTGGTCAAGTAGACAAGCAGAAATTGAGGGAATGTAAGAGGAATCTGAGGAGAATGAGACAGAGACTCAGGAGAGGCAACCATTTTGCAGTGAGGTCTGAGTGGAAAGGAAAGGTGCTAGGCTCTGTGCTTATTTCCCCTTATTACCTAAACTCCAGTCATGCTATTCTGACTTATCAACCACGAATTAATTACCGGATCTGGGCCAAACAAGTTAACTTTGAATGTCTGTTTCCTCATCTGTGAAATGATTATACAAGATCAGCATGTCTTGAACAGGATCTGCAAGAAGAGACACCAGTTCTGTGGAATGTTGAAGGCAGAAAAAGGTGTGTGATGGCCCACTATGTTTGGGAAACAGTGGGTTGAATAGTAATGTTTTTGTTTTTTTTTTTAAGTTGCAAGACTTAAGAAACTTTAGTAACTGAATATCATCCGAAATGTCTGAAAGGAGATGTACTACTCAGTGAACCCCAAACCTCGTTGACAATAGCACCCCTTTGAAGATATATCTTGAGGGTCAGTGTTCGGTATGACACGCTATATTGGGTTAGCTGATGTCTGAGCTTGTTCTGGGTTTTCGATTCTCAGAATCTACAGTTAGATAATTTGTCTCTCTCTGTTTCTTTTCTAGCTAGCTCTTTGCTTCTTATCTAGAAGAGTTTGTGTGTTGTTTATAAACCTTTTGATAAAAAATGTAATGTTAGAAAATCCCTGCATATACTTTAAGAGAGGAGCACACTGAGAGAGTGCAAACCTGCAAGGTATGCATTTTCCTCTTTACTTTTATATTTTAGACTACATAAAGTCACAGGCAGTCAAAACACAAATAACGACTTTCCCAAACACACCCACACACCCTTAACAAAAATATTGAAACATTTTATGCTAATAGAGGGGATAATATTTCAGAAAAGCAGTTTGCACAAGACCCAGATTTTATTCTGGCAGAGGAATTTCTGAGCAAAGCAGTGCAATTAATCACAGAGCTGTAACAGCGAGATGAAAAGACAAATATTGAATGTATACAAAATGTGCACTGCTCTTCCCTTCATCTTCAGGATTCCAGAAGATGTTTATCTTACCTTGCCCCACCATTACCAATCTTAGATTTTTTTTTTTTTTTTAATTTGGCTCCTGCCAGATTCACCCTTTGCTTGATGAGGACCTGATAAAGAAGCTGCAGTGTTCTGAGGAGGGTGGGGCAGCCCTTACAGACGTCCCCGGAATAGCATGGCTTGGTCTGGATTTCCGCCTTTCCCTACTGAAAAAGCTCCACCTGCAGAGGTGGTAGAGGGTGGGGGAATAGGGGATGGCCATTGTAATCTCTTGCGTTAGAAGGAAGAGTAGGGATTCACACTGGCTGTTTTTCACATTGTAATCACTGCACTTTGTGAATTCTCTAACATTAGGCTAATCTGAATCTCTGTAGGTTGGCCTCCAGGTAATTTACAGCAGACGATTTACAGTGGCCTATGCGTTTGATTTTCTTCAGATTTTTTATTTTTTTAAGAATTTGTTATTTGTTAGAGAGAGACACAGTGAGAGAGGGAACACAAGCAGGCAGAGTAGGAGAGGGAGAAGCAGGCTTCCCGCTGAGCAGGAAGCCTGATGCAGGGCTTGATCCCAGTACCCTGGGATCACCACCTGAGCCGAAGGCAGACGCTCAACGGACTGAGCCACCCAGGCGCCCCTTCAGATGTTTTTTTAAAAAATAGTTTATGAGGCAGTGTTAGGATATAAAGGCCAAAATCTGATACCAGTTTCACTTTACAATTGAATTTACATGTTCTGCTATTTCTAAATGTTAGTTATCTGTCCTCCACCATTCTAAATTTTTAAGAATCTTTATCAAATGTTCTGTTGTTTGAACTCAAGCTTATCTCTAAGGAATCATCGATATTCCCATTTAGTTATTCCTGTCTTGCTAAAAAAGATTGGGATTAGCTGTATCCATTTAATTATATTTTTAAACTCTGAATCTAATTTTGAAATCGGATAGACAGTTGATAAGTATTTTTTTTTCCCAAATGATAAAAGGCATATAGCAATATTGGCTTAATTTGGAGGGCTCATGTTTCCTCACCTTGAGTTGTCTTGGCAAGGATTCCAGACCACGCTGTGCTCTGGTTTTTGAATTCAACTCTCATTTTTTAGAAGCCACCTTTCCTGTTCCCTTAAACATATGCACGGCGCCTTAGTTCATCAGTCATTGCAAGCCCTGGCACAAAGTAGATAGATACTCACTAGATTTTTGATAGTTGGGGGCAGAGACTCCCCCAACTCAGTTTGCCGTATAAATGAACAGATCCACTCATGAATAGTGCTCTCTATAATTGTCACCAATGTCCCAGTCATGTAATCATTACTTGACATACAACCCTGTGTTTGTTAACAATTGAAAGTACATTTTTATAACCTGCAAATAGGATACTAGTGTCTAATGTTTATTTTCTGTTTTTTAAAAAATACACAGATAAGAGAATTCTACTTAGCATTTCCTGTAGAAAACAGAAGAGATGTATCTGAGCACTTGGTTCTGTTCTTCAGCAGCTCAGGGAACTTCGGAGGAGATGCGGGTCCTCTCACATAGGGGTGAGACACTCCCTATGGGCCTGGACCCCAGTGCCATAAAAACGCTAGGTAGGGTTTGTTTTGGCATGTGATAGCATTCCCCTTTCCGGACGCTCAATCATTTTATGGATGAAGATTTTCCATAAAACTCTATGCTTAGTCTTCAAATTATCTTTTTTTTTTTTAAAGATTTTATTTATTTATTTGACAGACAGAGATCATAAGTAAGCAGAGAGGCAGGCAGAGAGAGTGAGGAAGGGACGCAGGCTCCCCGCTGAGCAGAGAGCCCGATACGGGGCTCGATCCCAGGACCTTGGGATCACGACCAGAGCCGAAGGCAGAGGCTTTAACCCACTGAGCCACCCAGGTGCCCTGGTCTTCAAATTATCTTATGTGAGAAAGAATCTAGTGCATAAATGCTCCGTAGTTGATTGTTGATGTTTTTATAGGAAACGCTCTGGATGTGTAGACTGAGACTTACTGACTAGTCAGTCTCCCTTGTTAAAGGCTAGTTGTTCAGGAGATGACTGGGTGCATGCGGTGGGGG
>RCUC01103577.1:0-10585 GCA_003697995.1 Taxidea taxus jeffersonii
CAAGCCTGGCCACTCAAGCACCAAAACGTCCTGGCTATAGTGAGTGGTTCAAGAAGGACATATGACCCAGACCAGGCCAAAGGGGCTAGTCCTGGGAGTTCACTGGGGAGTCGCTGGTTCTCCACTCTGGAGTTGCTAAGGCTGGAGAAGGTGATGTCTGAGAAGGGAGCTCAGAGACCAGGAGAGCAGAGACCAGACCTGATGATGTTATTCACACTGTGTCAAAGACAGGTCCACCCCTGGACTCTTCAGTGATCGTGAGCCAATAAGTTACTTTTCTGTTGTTCTTGTCTTAAGCACATATGAGTTGGGTTCCTTCTTTTGAAACAGAGATCTAGCAAAGCCTCCCCACCATTGTTAATCATTGGTAACAACTGTGTCTCCTTCTTGCCTTTTCCTCCGGTGCTTATTTAGACATACTAGACATTTTTTAAATAAAAATTGACACCACTGACTACTCCTTCCTTCAGTATAGGCTCTTTTGCTTATTTTTGTGAAACCTCACTCTCCTGGCTTTACTCAGGCCCCTCTGAAGTCCTATCTGGCTCATTTCCCTTTGCTGGCTTCTCTTTGTTTGCAAGTAATGGAAACCAACCCTGGCATCTACAAGCCAAAAAATTTTTTTAAAGAATTTATTGGAAAAATATTGAGGAACTAGCTAGGGATTTGACTGGAAGGCTAGAATACCTTGCTTGGAAATAGGGCAGAAATTACTTGGCTGAACTCCAAAGGCCTCTTTCATGCTAGAGTCAGGTACTCGAGATGCCCAGTCCCAGGAGAGTCTGTCCAGCTGAGCTTAGGTCACATGACCACCCGTGGGACATCCCATGGAGATGAGAGGGTCTGGTGGAACATGTCTCTAGGGAGCCTTCCAAACTCTGAAGTGGGAGAACGGATCATCTGACTTATCACCCCACAAGATGGTGGAAAAACAATGCTCCGGAAGGGAACCAGAGACAAGAAGAACACAAAATGAAAGTCAACATCTTTCCTGTGTTCTTGGGGTTGTGCCCTAAGTGTTTTCTCTTGTCTGCACTGCTCCCTGGGCCTTCTCATTCCCTTGAATAATGGTTGCAGTTGCCACTGATATGCCAACCACTTCCAATATAGTCCTGTCTCCTGTGTAATGAGCCTCCTTCATGGATGGCTCAAAGGACATTGAACTCAATGAGTCAACCATGAACTTGTCCTGATCACCAAATCCGTTCCCCCTTTGAGGTCCTTTGGCTCAGCAAATGAAATCGCCACTTAGTCAGTCAGCTGACCACACCAGGAATAGAGAGTCACTGAGTCATTCTCAATGCCCCACCTGCTTAACAGGCTTCAAAGATGGCAATCCTCTTTCTGACACTCTCGTCTTGATCACCCCCATCTTTCACCCAGCTAATTCCTTGTGCCATTGAATTTATCCATCATTTCCTCTTCTTCTTTAGTAATAGAACTGCTGATCTGTAGCTAGATCCATGTCTGCCCAGAATAAAGACAAATTCCCCAGCCTCCTTTCTAGCTAGGTATATAACGAAGCTCTGGACAGTGGTATATAAGTAGAAATGGTGTGTGCTACTGACAAAGATATGTCCTTAAAAGAAGGGTTATGCCTTCCCTCTCTTCTTTTCTCCTCCCCACTAACTGGACTGTGGGCACAATGACTGGAGTTGGAGCAGCATTTTGGACCATGAGATGGAATGAGAATGGCAGAGTGACATCATTAGATAGAAGCCTGAGTCCCTCATGGCTATGGAGATGCCCTCCCTGCCAAGGAGTACCTAGCTCTGGGCCTCATTTATGTGAGAAATAAATAAACTTTTATCTTGTTTTCCCCCCACCATTATTTGTGGAATTCTTCTGTCACTCACCGTTGAACCTGACCCCAGCCCACTGTACTCATTCTGTAAGTCTCAGATTAAGTGTCATTTCCTCAGGGAAGTTTAGTCACATAGACTCAGATAGGATGAATTGTTATAAATTACTATAGTATAGGATCCTGTCATTCTCTCTAATATTTTTCAAATTTGTATCAAAATCAACTGTTTATATAGTAATCGGTATATTGTACTTCCTTTTACTTGAACACAATTTCCAAGTGGGCAGAAACTGAAACTTTTTATCACTAAATCCTTGGTTCCTAATACAGTGCCTGGAATAAAGCAGTCACTCAGTAAGCCTTGTTGGTGAAATGAAGGGATGAATGACCTTAATATTGTAAAAGAGATTATTACTTATTTCTCAAGTCTCTGGAGTTGCTTGCCATAGCAAATTAACCCAACAAGATCCAACTCCTTGGACTCACCAGTTTTCTCTAATGAAGTCTACTTCCCCTACATAGAAATGTGCCCTCCCTTGCCTCCATCGCAGCCTCTGTGACTCTGCTTCTCCTTCCCTCACAAAGGTGATCATCTGGGATCATCTGTTCACCACAGCCAAGTTGGCCCCAAAAGGTCTCAGACTTCCAGCTCAGCAAACATGCTAGAAATCTCCTCCATTAAGGAGAAAGGTGGCACCCACCATCCTCCTCCCACTCAGGCACTGGCCCAGGCAGCTGTCCAAAGAAAGGGGTTCCAGGGCCTGGTACATTTGTTGTGGGTCCAGCTTGCACTGGTGCCCAGATCTTCTCTGATCTCCAGACCCCCAAAAAATCCCTCTCTCCACTTCTGTCCTCCACCTTTGGTGATCCTCCAAAGGCATGACATTGTGTCTAAGTTATAAAATATAGAGTAAGGAATGAGAACTGGTTTGAGCTCCTTAGGGCAGGGCTCAAGCTGTATCCATCTCTGTCTTCTTACACCTGGCATGAGACCTGGCCCATAGTGGACACTTAGCAAACATCTACTGGATAAATAGAAAGGCTCTCCAGGGTGAGGTTGGGAGGGGAAGAAAGGGCTTAGTGCATGAGGAGGATAATTTGAGGTGCTGCACATGAGTTGTTCTGACGAGTGGAAGAGAAGGGATGGAAGGGTAGTGAGAACCAAGGGTCTGTCCCTATCCTTCCTACTGCCTTTGGGGGGTGGGAGTGAGCACAGGCAGAGGAGGTCAGAGGTGGGATCCAGGGCTGGTGGGAACTAGATGCCAGCAGACCCTCTTCCTGCTCTCACCCCATGTCCAGATGGGGGTCTGGGTAAGTGAAAAAATCCAGCCATTATCTCTGATCTGTGACATTGCTGCTCCCTTGACAGAGAAGAATTTAAGAGGCAGCTGCCACAGGGACACACAAGAGCTGTCCAGACACATGGGTCTTTCATGCCATTGTCTTCTCCCCAACTCCCAGCCATTCCCAGGGGCCAGGCTGATCCCAGGGAGGTCTGACAAACAGGACTAGGTCCAAGCCAAGGTGGCTCAACTCCAGATAGCACCTGGAAGGGCCTTCAGGAAGCTGCAGATTCAGTGCAAGGCCTGCACAGGGCAGACAAGGAAACTGAGGCCAGAGAGTAAGGACTGGCCCACAGCCACATAGCATACTAGAGGTACAAGATCTGGCTCCCCAATTCTTTTCTTTTTCAATTTAAGATATATTTATTTATTTTAGAGAGGGCGGGGCAGGAGGGGTAGAGGGAGAGAATCTAGAAGCAGACTCCCAGCTGAACGTGAAGCCCTGAGCGGGGCTCAATCCTGAGACCCATGAGATCACAACCTGAACCAATAACAAGAGTTGGACACCTAACTGACTGAAGCACTCAGGCTCCCCACCTGGCTTCCAGTTTGCCACACCGGATGAGACACTGGGGAAGGGGGAGGGGTCTACAGGTTTGGAGTGGGGACTCAGGATTTCACAAGAGGACACCTACCCCCACCCCACCCTGGAGTAGAGAAGAGCATAAGCTCTGGAGTTCAGATGTCCTGGGCACAAAGCCCAGGCTCATTTCTCATCAGCACTATAACTTCAGCAAACATTGGAACCTAACTGCACCTCAGCTTCCTTTACTGCAAAATACAGATAACAGTAACTGTACTAACCTCATAGAGCTATTAGGGGTATTAAATGAGTCGATATGCACTTGGAAAGGGACTAATATGTAGTTAGTCCCCAGTAAACACCTGCTGTGACTACTGAGTAGACATAAGAAGGTCTTCCTGATCTGTGAATGTCTTCCCTAACCCGCCAAAAGCCTTGCCCCAGCAGTGATTCACACTGGCAAGTACAGGCACGGAGGCTCAGCCACACCCACTTCCCAGGATTGGGGGCAAACCAGGCCCACTCCCCAGTGCTCACTGACCCCACCCTCCAATCCCCCCATCTCTGGGACTCAGTGGCCCCTCAGCCTCTGCAGTCGCCAGCCTGTCTGCTGGGCTCTCACGCCCGATGCAGAGATAAGTGCATCCCACGATAGCATTGTTTCTGCTTCCTGAAGCTCTCAAGTGGGATCCTAGAGGGTGGGATTAGCCAGGCATTTGGACAGCTCAGGGGTCTGGAAGGAGAGAGGCTGTTCCCAGAACTGGTCAGTCCCATCCTTAAAAGTGGTGGAAGTGGCTGGGCATGCAGGGAAGGAGCAAGGGGAGCAGCTGTGGCCTGAGCTTCTGGAAAAATTCTGCCATACCCCCCCCCCAACTCCCGCCACATACACACACACCACACTTGGCCTCAGATGGAAGGAAGGGCTGCACAGCTCAGTAGAGAAATAGGACATCCCTCTCCCATAGTCTATTCCCTCCCTGCCCCCAGATCAGAGCCGGCTGGTCCGGGGACTCCCTCAGGTGGCTGAGCTGAATAGCCAGGTGTCTCTGGAGAGAGAAACTCAGAGCCCATAGCACCAGAGCCTGCAAGGAGCCTGGCAGGCAGAGGAGAGGGGAGTCCAGGGGAATGGAGCATCAAGGCGTGCTTACTTCATCATGTTTGATAGGGTCAGCCTGGAGAGAGAGACCTTCTTCCTCTCCCAGCCAGGGCGGGCCCCCTCCTCCTGTCCCTGCTCCCCCATGCTCCCAGCACAGCCACTCGCATGACCTCACTACCACAGCCAGGCCAGGCAGGTGGCCAGGAGCCAGGGACCCGCCAAAATCCACATCCCCAGAGACACACACAAGCCAGGCAGGGCCTGGATATGTCACTCAAACAACCTCCACCCGTTGAACCCACGCCTGGGAAGACAGCCTGTCCCACTAAGTGTTTACTCCACCAGGCAGTCTCACCTCCTCTCACAACAAGACTGGACTCAGAGCCGTCCTCTACTCCTGATCTTGTCTGTTAGCCACACACATCCTGACTCTTGACTGCTCCCCATTCCAGGACCTCCCCCAAGTCCCCTGACTCACCTCTAGCCTCTCCATGACTCCACGTGGCAAAGGCAGTGGAAGTGATGGAGGTGACAAACTGGACGTAGCTGTGTTGCCTCTGACAGGAGTCCCAGAAGTTTCAGTGGTCGTGATGGTGACAGAGGTGGTGGTAAAGGTCCCAGTGATGATGGCGGGGGAGGTGCTGGTGGTGACGGGTGGGGGGCTGGCGATGGCAGTGGCAATGGGGTGGTCCTGAGGGTTGTAAAGGCAGGAATGAGGCGAGTAGGGGCAGGTGTCTCCTACCCCTCCCTAAGGCTCAGGGAGATGAACAG
Source organism: Taxidea taxus jeffersonii (assembly GCA_003697995.1). NCBI lineage: Eukaryota > Metazoa > Chordata > Mammalia > Carnivora > Mustelidae > Taxidea > Taxidea taxus. Next base: position 5,538 of record RCUC01103577.1, read on the forward strand.
ACCCTCATGAGTGTCCCCGAGGGCTACGGGAGTAGCAGTGAGTAGCAACTGCCCAGTCACTGCAGGCCCCCAGAATAATGAGGTCATGACCCCTTGCCCTGTTCCACAGTGAGGCCTAATCCATTCCCCTCCTAGACCTCTGGAGACCTTCTCTCCCACCTGAAGCATGTATCATCTGACCCCGAAACGGCTGCGGCTCCCCTTGAGCGGACGTGGGACGAGGCCAGGCTGGCAAGACAGAGAATGCAGGGTTAGCATCCCAGCTATTAGAAAACAAACTTGGGGGACTCCTGGGTGGCTCAGTTGGTTAAGCGGCTGCCTTTGGCTCAGGTCATGATCCCAGCGTCCTGGGATTGAGTTCCACATCGGGCTCCTTGCTTGGCGGTGAGCCTGCTTCTCCCTCTGCCTCTGCCTGCCACTCTGTCTGCCTGTGCTCACTCCTGTGCTCTCTATCTGACAAATAAATAAATTTTTTAAAAAATCTTTAAAAAAAAAAGAAAACAAACTTGGGTCTGAATTTCACCAAAGAATGGGAATCATAATTCTTACAGGCAGGATCATTGTAAGGTCTGAGATAAGCATCTTCAAAAGTGCCTGGCACAGAATAGTAGCACAATAAATAATAAATCTTTTTCATTCTGTTTTCTGGGCCTTTCTTATAGAGCCCTGGTATACCCACCCACCCCGACCCTTTTCCCATACGCCGCCCCGCAACTGCTATAGCAAGTCGCCACAAACCTGGTGGCTTGAAACAACAGAAATGTGTTTGCTTGCACTTCTGGAAGCCTGAAGTCTGAAATCAAGGTGTCGGCACAGTAGTGCTCCCTCCGAAGGCTCCAGGGGGAGAATCCTTCCTTGTTTCTTTCAGCTTCCAGGGGCTCAAGGCGTTCCCTGGCTTGGAGCTCCAACCTCGGCCCCTGTCTTCATGTGGCTGTTCTTCACGTGGCCTTTCCCCCGGGGTTTCTGTGTGTTCTTTTCCTGTTACTTACAAGGATTCTTGCACTAGAGTGAGGGCTAACCCTAACCCAGCATGCTCTCATCTCAATCCTTACCTTCGTTACATCTGCAAAGACTCTATTTCCAAGTAAGATCACACTCTGAGGTTGTGGGTGGCTATAACTTGGACTATTCAACCCACCACACACACACACCCACCTCTGAGTGAGCCAAACTTAACTCCCCCATCCCACCCCACCACCTGGCACACTCATGACCCCTGTCCCTCTGTCCCTCTCCAAGCCTGCTCCTGTCCGCCCCTACCTCACCCTCACCCCCCGTGGCATCCCAGGTCCTCAGGTCCTGTACCCCAGGGCTCCCTGGTGCCCCACGTGCCTGCATGCATGTCCACAGACTCTCTTTCTCACTTGGCGATGATAAAGGGGGATTCTAGGCTTGAGTTGGAGTCTGCAGGGGCCTCACTGCTCGGAAATGCTTCTTCCTCTCCCCCTGGCAGCTGTTTGGCTTGGCGGGGGCCCAGCTGGCAGGCCGTGCAGCCAAGGAGCCCTGCGGGGCAGGGGGAGGGAATGGTGAGGGGCAGGCAGCTCCCTCCTCAGGCCCAGGCCCCGGGAGCTGGGCCAATCGCGGGCCTCCCTACTAGCCAGCTCCAGCCCCCCTCACTCTTGGTTCTCCTCCTCCCTGCTCCCCTGTCCTCCCCGTTTGACAAAGGGGAATTCTGGAGACCCTCCACACACACACCCCCTGTCCCAGCCAAGGAGAAGACGTGCCGAAGGGGAGCAGCTACTGGCAAAGCTAGAAACACACACAGAGAGAAAGAACAGTCAGCAGACCCCAGGGCTTTGCTCAGGGGGGCTCCCGGTACTCTTTGAGGCCACCCTAGGACAACCTGGACTCCTTCCCACCTCTGGACACCCTGCCCCCCTGCTCCTTCCACATTCCTGAAATCTGTTCTTAGTGCCCCCTTCTAGGGCACTTGCTTTCTCCTTCTGGGGCCCCTCTGAACCCCCAAACTCATGCCAATCTTTCCGAATCAATCCTCTCTTCAGATTAAGTGGGAAGGAAAATGATGTCCCCCAAACCCCGGCCCCCAGCAGGTCCTACAACTTCTCTTACCACTGGTGGAAGCTGAGCAGGGTTGCTGCCCTCCAGGCAGGGGCAGGGGGGGCAAGCTGGACAGGGTTAGTATTAATACCATTAGGAAAAAGATGTATTTTGTGTACACTTTGGATGGACACTGCGAGAAGAACGCAGTTTTACACTTACTCGGGCTTCATTAAAAAAAATAATAAAACTTTTAACCCAATTATTTCACTTGATTTGCTAGCTTTAGAGAAGAGATCCTGAATGTTTGACCCATGCTAAAGGTTCAGCATTGGCACAGCTGGCGCCGGCCTTAAAAGAACCATGGCACCAGAGCCCATCCTTCTCTGTCAGTCTTGACCCAAAGATGTCACCATTCCTGGTTATTTGTCACCACCTAACTGGTGTTGATTGGAAACTTTTCCCGAAATGGGGCAGAACTGCCTGGTTGTCTCTTCCATGTAACTTACGCACAACGATATAAATAAAATAATAGTTGGATCTTAAAAAAGAAAGAAAGAAAGAAACCAGAAGGCCACAGAGAGCAGCTGGGCCGCAGGGCTTTCCCACGGGCCCCTGCAGGTGCAGCATGGAGGGCTCCCTCCGCTGCTCACATGCGTGTGCGCGCCCTTCTTGAGAAGGGGAGCTGCCCGGCTGCCTTGGCAACTCTGGAGTGCCGGCCGAGGGGGCCAGCCTACCCTGGCCTCCCAGCCACGGCGGGAGACCATTGGCCTGGAGGCTCCCTTGGCTCCCATGCCCTGGCACATCTGGAAGCTGTTAGCTTCCATCCCTTCTCCCACTCCCCCCTCCCTGCGCCAGCTGTTCTTGATGGCTAATTCTGGGAAGTACCCCTGGTTGTGGATGCCTGCAGAACGGAGTAGGAGGAGGGGAGGTCCTCACCCCTGTGTTGGTGGGTGGGAAGGAGGTGGGCAGGCCGCAGAGCATTCCCGTGAGTCACCCAGAAGAGCCAGTCTCCTCCTCTCCTGGCCTCGAAGGACAGCTGGTAGGGTTACTAGGGGTTGAGTAATGAGGAGGGAAAGACAGGGAGGAGACCGGGGCAAGTGTGGAGGGAGACCAGGGCGCAGAGACTGTGAGAATGTTTCTGCCAGAAGACATTGCCAAAGGGTCATCTGATAGCGTCCATCCCCCGTGCTGCCTGGGGTCCACGTGGTGCGGTGGAGAGAAGGCAGCCTTTGTGGCTGACCAGGGCCGGGTCGCAAGCCCAGCTGCCTCCCTGTGGGTCTGTGTGAGCTCAAGCAGGGTCCTTATTCTCTCCGGCCTGAGCAGTCTCGTCTGTACAAGGGAGGGATGGCACCCCGGGGAAGGACTCCGTGGTCTGTGGTGTGTCTGCACTTAGAAGCGTTCACCCGCTCCTCTCTGAGAGCTATTCCGGACACCTTCTCCTTGCTCCCCTCCCTGTCCCACCTTCAGGGGTCTCACTTCCTAGTGCCTCCACACCACACCTGGACCTGCTCCCCAGATGGAGTCTGACCCTCTCTCCTCTCTGCTCACCTTGGTCCTCTTCACTTCCTAAACTTGTAGATGTTTAGGAAGGTGACTGCCCCCAAGTCTCCCCCTACCCCCTAGCACCTGTGGCAAAGATGCCTCCTCAGATGCTTTGGCATGCCATCTTCCAGTAATTCTGGAAGATAAGTTTCTCAGCCACCCTCTTATAGATGTGGAGGGAAGCACAGATACTAGCATTTACCACAGGCTTGCGGCACACCAGGCCACATGCTGAGCCTGAAAGAAAAGCCAAGGAAATCCTATAGCTTCCCCTTAGAACACCTGTGTCTTCAAATGCCCAGCTCTGGTTCACAGCTCCTAGGATTCCTCAGGTAGCCAGGTAGCCAGATGGCCTGCCGCTCGTCATCCTGGCTGGGACACTCAGAGAACGGTCACACAGTTCCAACCCAAGGAGCCGTTCTGTCACCAGCAGTTGGATGGCCCCACACCCCCTTCCAGGGTAGCTCCCCTTCCTGTTGCCCCACAAGCTCCAGTCCCCTGGGACAATGAAATCACACGCCCCTGCTCCAGCCTCATCCTTGGCCTTTCCTCTCCCAACTCCCCAGCCTGCACCGCCTAACCCATCTGCTGGCTAGTCTGTAGGAGCTGGTTCTTCAATATAGTGTCACTCCCATCTGAGTGCTGATGATTTACGCTACTATCTCATTCGGCCCCCAAAACAACCCTCAAAATGAATATTATGGTACCATTCTTGCCAAAGAGGAAACCAAGACTTAGAAACAGGGCCACCCCATTCTCTGGGTGTTCTCAGCCTATGGGAAAGGTAGCATCCTCCGTGGCAACGTGGCAACGGGGCCTGCACGGGTGTTGAAGAGAAGATTCAAGTCCATTCATTGCAAAGGATTCTAGGCCTGAATAATCAACTGCCTATACATCAGCGCCAGCAGGGGCCTGCATTGCTCGAATTCCACACACGTCCAAAACCAAACCTCTGATCTTGCCCTCTAGAGGCATGTCACTCACAGCTTCCCCATCACAACAAATGGCAACTCCATCCTTCCAACCCCTTGAACCAGAAATCATCTTGTCCTCAAGATCTCACTTTCAATAATCTGAAAGTCTTTTGGGCTCTACCTTCAAAATGTATTCAGAACCCACCTCTCCCAGCCTCAGCTTGCACCAACCTGCCATTCCCTCTCTCTGTATTACTTCAGTGGCCTCTCACAGGTCACCCTCTTTCAGCCATTGGGCCCTACTGTCTACACAGTACCCAGAGTTAGAGGTGACCTCTTAAAGCCAAACTCTTCCCTCCACTCAACACCTCCCAGTGTTATTTTCCACTCAGAGCAAAAGCCAAGGGCTCACAATGGGCTCCAGGACCCACACCATCTGACCTCTGCCCTCTCCCCAACCCTTCCCTCTGCGCCAGCCCCACTGGCCTCAAACACTCCAGATACACTCCTGCCTCAGGGCCTTCACTTTAGCTGTTTTCTTCCCCCCAAGTATCCCCATAGCTCCCTCTTTTAATCATAAATCTCAGCTCT
>RCUC01103579.1:0-18717 GCA_003697995.1 Taxidea taxus jeffersonii
TAAGACACAAAAATTGAATAGAAGCGTATTAAATCACATCTCAGCTCATGTGACTCATCTTGTCTTAATGAGGTCTGATGGATCTAGATGGAACAGCACACAAAATGACTCTCAGAACAGAAATAACCAACCACAGTAGAAAAAAGACTGAATTACCTTTCCATTTTCCCTCTAGAAATAAAATCATGAAATCATCATTATATGATAGGCTGATCAGAAGCTAGATGAATAAAAAATGTAGGGAAAAAGGAGCTACAGAGGCGTGAATCAGTTAACAAGAAAATAAACTCTATGCTATTTTGCTGCATGTTGGACATATGTGGCTTTTTAAAAATAGCTTTTAAGTTGTGATTTATGATTTTTTAAATCATTTATTATTTTCATATTTATTTTCTTATTCTAAGTAAATATTTGCCCTTTATCTAATTTGCCTTTTATCTAATTCAAAATCTTACACACATTTTTTTTTAATTAAAAAAAATTTTTTTTAAGATTTTATCCATTCACCTGACCGAGAGAGGCAGCAAGAGGAGTACAAGCAGGGGGAGTAAGAGAGGGGGAAGGAGGCTTCCCACTGAGCAGGGAGCCCAATGTGGGACTCAATCCCAGGATCCTGGATCATGACCTGAGCTGAAGGCAGATGCCCAATGACTGAGCCACCCAAGGGCCCCCATTTTCTTTTTAAAGAGGGCTCTAGTAATTGTAAAAGCTTCGAGCCTCAAAAACCAGGGTCTATCATTAAAGTGGATGCCTAGGGAAATGGAGTTTATAGTGCAATGGGAAAGTGTCCACTGTCCTTAAGCAGTAAGAGTGAATGTTTGACCCTAGATTCTTGTTTTTTTTGGGGGGGTAATCTTTTTCCCCCCTCCTAAATCTGCAGCCTCATTTCATTGGATCCTGGGTTTTAGTACTGCAAAAGACTAGAGTAGTGGGAAACAGAAGACAAGAGGGAGTGGGAGATGGGTTTACACATCACGGCATTAAAAACTGCTTCCGTGGAAGGCGCACAGGTCTAGCATATTCTCTGAGTTATCAGATTCCAGCTCTGTTCTGACCCTGCAAGCTGTAGGTCACTGAGACGTGTGGGAAGTGTGTCTTCATGGGGGAGAGGTTCAAACTGTCTTCATGCCTACCCTTTGGAAAAAACAGTCCTCGTCTTTGACTACCGCTCATCTCAACATCTCTTTACTCCAGATAAATCTCGGCTCTTCAGACTTTCCCTCTGAACTAGCTGTAACATCAGCCTGGGTATCCTTCATATGCGTAAAATTAAATCTCTAATGTGTATTCGTTTGGACGTCTGTAGATAAAAACAATTATACATTTTCCTGGAAATTACCTTTCAATAATGGTCAGTGCTTCCTAATCCTCTCTTTCCCAGAACGGGGGAGGTTGGAGTTGGCCTGACTTTTGTTTCCTTAGAGATAATTTGGTTTTTCCCTCTAGATAACAATCAAGGTTTTTTTTTCCCCCCACCATAGATGAATATTGTCAGTTCACTGTGACATGGGGAATTTAAAAATAGCCGACAGCCTCTAATTTAAGACAAAATAAAAAATCATTCTGATTCCCTTAACTGTGAACTGTCTGGTTTAGTGGAATTTGCAAATGTTATTAAATATTGTTGAAAGAGCAACTAACTACTGATTTTCCACATTAAAAGCATTCAACCATCTTAGAACTAGACAAAGCCTAGAGGACACTGTACAAACCTACACTCCTGGGCAGAGTTTTTATTTCATGTCTACTGGGCCTGTTTTGATCCAGCCTGATAGTATTATTATTATTTCAAGGATAAATTTTAAAAATCTGATACGTTATTTTGATCTGAGATTTGTTCTCCAGACAGATGATTTGAGATGGCTATTATATTGTCAACAAAGCTTGTGGGGCTTATAATGATGCCGGTTATGGAGATCTTAGGCTTAAAGCATCACAGAGTCAGCATGCTCTGACTGGAAGTTTAAATAAAGAGAAATGCCTTTTTAGAAAATAAGTACTCTGTTTAAAACCTGCCATTTGGGAGCACCTGGGTGGCTCAGTCGCTAAGCATGTGCCTTCAGCTCAGGTCACCATCCCAGGGTCCTGGAATCAAGCCCTGCATTAGGCTCCTTGCTCCGAGGGAAGCCTGCTTCTCCCTCCCCAACTTCCCCTGCTGGTGTCCCCCACTCCCCCCCAACCCCTGGTCAAATTAAATAATTAAATAATTTTTTAAAACCTGCCATTTTTCCTCATGTACATGTTCTTTCTCAAGGCATGTTGCATTTCATGCATCACTTAAAATGCCCCTTTATTTAAAAAAAGGAGCCGTTTGTTTGATTTCTATGAATCACATGATGAGTTGAAACACATCAATACCAATCATTCGGCAGCGAGGAATGGCAGTTCTAAGCCATCTTGATGTTCTAGATTGTAGAGACCTCTGCTTGCTACCAGAGTACCAGAGTTCTTTAAAATGTAGATATATTACACCACTTTGTAGAAAAATTTCTTCTTGATAAAGTCCCTGGTACAATATTAAGTGAAAAAAGAGAGAAACAGACAAAAGTATGTATACCTTATCATTATAATAAACTAAAATTAAATACATTAAGGATTTTATTTATTTATTTGACAGACAGAGATCACAAGTAGGCAGAGAGGCAGGCAGAGAAAGAGGGGGGAGAAGCAGGCTCCCCACTGAGCAGAGAGCCCGATGTGGGGCTCCATCCCAGGACCCTGAGATCATGACCTGAGCCGAAGGCAGAGGCTTAACCCACTGAGCCACCTATGTGCCCCTAAAATTAAATACATTATGTTGAATTCATTGGATAATTTTTGAAAAGACTGAAGGACATTCACAAAAACATGTATCTCTGGATATAAATATTAAAGGTGATTTTAACTTCCATACTGTACTTTCCGCTGCTTTAGGTTTTGTGTAAAATGTTGAGGGTTTTTTGTTTGTTTTTGTTTTTTAAGATTTTATTTATGTATTTGAGAGAGAGAGAGCATGAATGAGAGGGAGGGGCAGAGGGAGAGGGAGATGGAGAGGGACAAGCAGACTCCCCACTTAGCAGGGAGCCCAACTCGGGGCCCTATCCCAGGATCCTGAGATCATGACCTGAGCCGAAGGCAGATGCTTAACTGACTGAGCCACCCAGGGGCCCCTAAGCTGAGGTTGATTTAAGTGGAGAAAAATTAATATCAAGAAAATAAAAGAAAATTATTACTTTTTGATGACTGAGCTCAAATCTTTATAATACAGTCCCTGAAGACACCTCACACTCTACACTCCAGCCACAGAAGAGGTTATAAGGACCGATACTGCTTGGCCTTTGCACAATCACATTCCCTGCTTGTGTTGTTTCTGCTTCAAGAAAACCTTCCCTGATTTCCTTCAATGACATCAGTTATATCCACAGCATTTTGGAAATAACCTCTTCAATGGAACTTATCATATTATCCTATTTCTTGACATGCTTTCTCTACTTGCTTGTGGGCTCCCAAGGGCAAGGGACCGCACCTTACATATTTTTATATCTCCCCTGTCATTGCCTGACATCCCGGGGGGCTCGATATTTGTTGAACAAATGAGTGAATGAGCAACGAAACTCAAAACAAGAATTTGGGAGCTTTTGTTTCCCTATCTCATGCCAACACTACTTCTCGAGAGGTCTGAGCATACTTTCAGCATCTCCATAAATATTTCTGTCTGAATTGACATTCTTTTCTACAAGTTCAGTGAAAAAGCCAAATATGGATGGTCCAGGCTGATGAAAACTTTCTTTCCTCCAGAACAAATAGAAGAAACAGTCTTTTGCATCTCGGGGGAGAAGCTGGTTTTCTCTTAAGAAGTGTCCAGTCCACTTCTTTTGATGGCTGCATAGTATTCCATTGTATATATATACCACCTCTTCTTTATCCATTCATCTGTTGATGGACATCTAGGTTCTTTCCATAACTTGGCTATTGTGGACATTGCTGCTATAAACATTCGGGTACACGTGCCCCTTCGGATCACTACGTTTGTATCTTTAGGGTAAATACCCAGTAGTGCAATTGCTGGGTCATAAGGTAGCTCTATTTTCAATTTTTTGAGGAACCTCCATGCTGTTTTCCAGAGTGGTTGCACCAGGTTGCATTCCCACCAACAGTGTAGGAGGGTTCCCCTTTTTCCACATCCTCGCCAGCACCTGTCATTTCCTGACTTGTTCATTTAGACATGATCTCCCTGATATGAGGAAGTGGAGATGCAACGGGGGTGGAGGTTAAGGGGGTAGGAAAAGAAAAAATGAAACAAGACGGGATCGGGAGGGAGACAAACCAAAAGAGACTCTTAATGTCATAAAACAAACTGAGGGGGGTGGGGGGAGGGGGGTTGGGAGAGGGTGGTGGGGTTACATTATATGTTTAAATAAAAAAGCTTAAATTAAAAAAAAAAGTGTCCAGTCCATACATAAAGGAAGTAATTTCTGAAATTTGCTGCAGAATCACATCTAGGTCAGAAATTATCATCCCTTTGTGTATATCTCACTTATTTTTGAAGTTACTTATTATTCTGGCAAAAACACACCTTAGGGAGCTCAGCTCCTATAAAAAGGATGTTGGTTGGTGTGTGTAGGTAGCAAAAGAATTCTAGCCTTCTTAAATCCTGTCCTATGAATAAGTCGTCATCTTTTTGATTAATCTGTCAGTGATATGCTTAATAATTACAGAGCCCTTTTTCCTCAATGAGATTCCTTGAATCTCATTATCTGCCCTTTAGTACCCCTATGAAGAAAGCAATCTTATCATAAAACCAATGAGAGCATGGAATCCTGGTGTTATGGGTTGAATTGTGTCCCTTGACAAAAGATATACTGAAGTTCCTACCCCCAGTACCTCAGAATGTGACCTTATTTAGAATTAAGGTCATTGTCAATATAATTAGTGAAGATGAGTCAAAGTAACGTAGAGTGGGTTCTTAAGCCAATATGGCTGGTTGCTTTACAAGAAGCGAAGAGACTCAGTGACAGAAACACAGGGAGTATATCTATGTGTCAGCACAGGCAGAGATGGCAGTAATGCATCTGTAAGCCCAGGAGAGCTAACAATTGCTGGTAAATACCAGAAGCTCGAAGGAGGCAGGGAGGAATTCTCCCCTAGAGTCTTCAGAAGGGGTATGGCCCTGCCGACAACCTCGATTTCAAATTTCTGGTCTCCAGAACTATAAGACAATAAATTTCTGTTCGAACCCATCCAGTTTTCAGTACTTTCTTAGAGTAGCCTTAGGAAACTAATACATAGGGACAGATTCAACCCATTTCCCAGGATTTTGCACCTAACTTTTTGGTGAAAACAGAATGAAGTCCACATCTTCTGTCCTCTGGATCAGTCAGTGGTCAAGCAGGAGACCATTATAACTCTCTAGGTATAATTCTCCTCGTTCTGCTATACATATTGGCCATGAACTGTTGAGTCTTGTGAGCTATAGGCGGTAGAACATGAATTTGCAGAGAGACAGATTTGTCTTTCCCTTAATTTTCCATTTAACCTTTTGTAAGGCTTGTCTAAGAGTCAAGAACAAACCTGGTAGGGTTAAAGCAGGCTGTAATTTCGCATTATCTTTCACGTAGACATTGATCTGTCCTGATGTGCTGCGAAGTCAAGATTTCTGCTTATTAACCTTTTAGCAAAAGCAAGCCTGACTTTTCAGTTAGAACCAAAGTATTCAGAATGATTACCTTAAATGGCACTGCCTTTCACATCAAGGAATTTGGCCTTGTGACTGTTCTTTTTTAAGTGGCCATTTGTTACCTAATAGAGGGAATGGAGGTGGGAAGGAATTATGAGCTGAAATGAATAAAGTGGATGGGTTCAAATGAGGGGTTCCTTGACCTGCCCGTGCGTGATCAACCTGCAATTCTCCTGAAAGCAAACACATGACACAGGAGGCAGAAGAGGTCCACTTGGAGAGCAGAGAACACAGATCCAACCTTTCAGATTTAAAATCGTGGCTCCTCCGTTTACCAGCCTTCGGATCCTGGGCAAGTCACGTAATCTCGATATACCCTGTTTCCTCCTACACCAAGTAGGGGGTGATGAGAGTATTTTCCTCATAGGACTGCTATAAACATAAAAAGTTCTTAGTACCCAAACTCAAGAGAGAAAAATGCTGATGATGCTTTGACTCTCATCCATACGGGGACCAAGTAATCACCGGAAGTGGATTTAAATCCATCTACAACTATCCACGGCAACTCAGCCTCAGATAACTAGGCAGACCCAGAGGGCTAAAGGTAACCAACCCTTCAACTCTGCTTCTGAAAGCCCACCCATCCTTGAACTCCCCAGGTCCCCAAACCAACCATTAAAGGCTCAGCTCTCTCTGCTTGTTCAGAGGCATTCGAAACCAGAACAGTTGTCCCTTCCTAGCAAGCGAGAAATTCAGCTTTTTATTTCAGATACTGAGTCCTGGCTTCTTTCTTCAACACCATAGGGATCAAACCCCTGACTCTATACACAGATCCCTTCAATTGTGCCTGGTGTATCACAAGCGGTCAGTATGTTCATTACAGTTATTAAAAAACTGTGGTGCCCCTGACCTCCGGGATGGGCCAGCAGAAAGGAGAGGGCAGTAAGTATGGAAATGCAGTATTGGAAACCTAGCGTCTGGGAACCAGGACAACCTGAGTCCAGACCCTGTCACTTGGCTGCTATTCAAGTGCAAGCAAATTTCCTTCCTTCTGTAAGAAAGGTTGGCAAACTGTACGCGGCTAAGGCTGGCCCGCTACTTGTTTTGTAAACAAAGTTTTATTGGAACACAGCTACAGCCATTTGTGTAGATGATGGCTCTGGCTGCTTCTGAGCCACGAATTCAGAGCTGAAGAGTTGACCTAGACCTGAGAGCCTACCAAGCCTAGAATACCAACTATCTGACCCTTTACAGAGAAAGTCTGCCCCCCTCTCGAAAGCTCAGGTACTGCATCTGAAAATGACGTCAGTTCCGGAACCTTCCTCACAGGGCTGTTAGAAACGTCGGATGGAAGAAAATAAAGAGAATGCGTAGGAGATTTGGCAGAGTGAGCACTGCATCAAGGACTAGAAACCAGCCAGCTGACTCCGTGGCAAAGACTACAGTTTTTGTTTTTATGTTTTAAATTGAATTTGAATTCTTTAAGGTGGGGGCATGACCCCTCAGTTGGGCCACACCTCTCCCTCTTTCTCCTGTTCTAAAAATGAGCGTGACTTCAAACACTGTTTCCCTGCCCACCTCCTGTGCCCATCCAAACAGGAGCCCACCACCTCGGATACGACCCATCCCTAACACGGCCTCTCTTCCAAGAGCTCAGCTATCATCTCATGAGGCCTCACGGGGTTTAATTATACACCTACATATTTTCTTTAAAAGGGAATGATTTGCACAAAGTAGAAGCATAATTCATGCGATCTGAGTTAATTAACTCCTGGCACCTGTTAGGTGTTTGGCACCGTTGCAGGCACCGGAGGAGAGTTCCTTTGAGCGGGGTCCATAAGAAGAACCCCCGTGGCGTAGATGTGTTGGAGCTGAGCCCCTCATGGAAAAGGTAGACAAGAGCATGCTGGGAGTGCAAAGGCCTTAAAGTGCGGTAAATCTGGCCCTTTGAATGGGACACAGTAAGACAGATGGGGCTGAAGCAGAGAGACAGGGATCGTGATGCAAAAGGAGGACAAAAGGCCTGCCAGCGATGTGGGGCTCATGCTCGAGGCAAGGGGACAAGGTTTCATCCGAAGCATGAGAAAGTGCTGAAGCTTTCCAACATTCAAGAATGTCTGTGATCTGCTTCACTTTCTGCATAGACCTGTCTGGGTGCTCTTTGGAGAATGGAGGAGTGAGTGAGTGAATGAATGGATGGATGAATGGTGGTAGCCAGTTTGCCCTGTTCATTAATAAAAAGTCAACAAGGGAGGGCTTCTCAACTCTGCCGAAACCAGAAGGCACAGAAAGCCGACTGGAACCTTCCACGCAGCGAGTGCCAGTGCCCTTGGACACCACTCAGGGCTGCTCTGTGCCAGGCCCGGAAAGGAACACGCCAACCGGGTGAGGAGCCGATCTGCAACGGCAGCAGGGGGTACAACTGTCCTCCCCAAACGATCCTGAAAAAGTCTGTTGTGCAAATATTTAATTAAACTCTTGAGGTTCTAGCTAGAAATGTGCAGATGGACATACAAACATGTGGAAACCGTTCAGGCTCCAGTTTAAAAGACTCTAGATAAGGGATCCCTTGCTGTTAATGTGTTTTGTGAATTCCGGTAAGGGAAGGATATAATTTAAAATCCTTCGCCCACAACACTTTGGCATTGCCTCTCGAAATAAAAAACTAACATAGCCTGGAGTTCTTTGGCTGGGCCTAGACATATAATGGGTCTGCTCCCTTTTGAATGACCTGCCTAATTCATTTATTCAATTAATATGATTCTGGCGAATACATGTTTTAAAATATTTACAGCATCTGAAGTCCTATATTAGGCACATACTGCATTTTTATCCTTGCAAACCCTTATAATTATGAGTATTAATAACAATAAATGAGTGAACACGGAAGTGCTACAACAGAACCTCGCCCTTAATTACTGTTACCTGCTGTCATCACCATCATTCTCATTATTGCTATTAGTATGACTCTTGTATTTGCTATTGATCTATAAATCAGGGAACTGAGGCTCAGAAGAATTCAATTAACTTCCCCAAGGTCAAATGACAGCATGAGAACCGAAACCCCAGAGTCTGAGTTTAGAGCCGCACTGCGCGCCACCAGCCTACACCAGATCTACAATGATAATTATCGGTTGAAAATATATTATTATTTGAGCCAAAAAAGATTTTTTAAAGATTTTATTTATTTATCTGACAGAGAGCGAGGGAGGGAACACAAACAGGGAGAGTGGGAGTGGGAGAAGCAGGCTCCTTGCTGTGCCCTATGTTCCTAGGGAGCCCGATGCGGGGCTCCATCCCGGGACCCTGGGATCATGACCTGAGCTGAAGGCAGAGGCTTAACCCACTGAGCCACCCAGGTGCCCCTATTTGGGCCAAAATTTGAAACAGTTGCCTATTGGATCCATCTGCGATGTCCATTTAGATTTCCTACACACACACACACACACACACACACACACACAGCTGTCCATATAAAAACACATTCATAGTTCTAGATACACTTAGGACAGCTAATCAATTCTAAAAATGACTTCTTGTATGATAAATGTGCTGTGTTTGTCAAGTCCAAAAAAAAAAAAAAAAGGAACCTACAACAACTAAGGAGTTATTTGAGTTATTTTGAAAAAAAAAAAACCTTTAAAAAAACCTTTAAATCATATATTACAGACCTAATAGTGTAATTCTCAATGAAAAATATCCCATGATCATGACTCCAATTCCTAACAATTAATTCCCTAATGTTGCCACTGTCGTTTCAATGGGCACAGTGCTTTCTGTGCAAGAGCCTTGAGAAATTTCCAGAGATGGGTTCAGATGAATGCACAACTGAAGAAAATTTTCATTTATGTGTTTGCTGTTTTGCTTAGCTCAGGTGTTTCTTGAACAAGGTCTCTGGGAGGCAAAAAAAAAAAAAGGATTATTTCAGTGGGAACATATGCAGAACTTAAAAACCTGCAAATGGCTGTCAATATGGTGAATATTATTAAAGGAAGAAATGGGACGCTGACTCAACCTGTGAGCAAGCTGGCCAGGCTGCGTCCCAGGCTGCCTCACCTGCTGAGAAACGTAGCATTCATTTTGCTTGTTTGGGATTTTCGTGAGAGGTTCCAGGCAGATGAACAGCTTTCTCTCCACGTCCTTCTGCTTTAGCCCATTGACAACATATGCCGACAAGACCTTCTCCTCGTTCTGTTTAGTGACTAGGAACATGCAAGGCTTTGAGTCAGATTACAAAATAATTCCCATGTGTCCCCCTTTGTGCTCTTTATTTAAAGTTCACTGAAGTAGAGTTCTTTGCCAAGTTAATTGGCAAGCTCTGTGTCCATCCCCACACGGGGCTACTGTGAATGACCAAATCCCTTTTCATGGTCACCCCTGGGAAACCACCTAGAAAGCCACTCCTTGCTTTAGTGATTATAGGATTCCAGGTCATCCTTCTTGCCCAGCGCCCTTGTCTAAATGCCAGAAAGTAAGTGGGGGTGGAAAAGTGCCAACTCAATGGCCAACACTTCCTTCTTTCCCTCACAAAACCTCGATTGTATTCAAATATCTGGCAGAGGCCTCTCAGGAGAGAGAGAGGAACAGACCACAATCTAGGGATGGTCATGGGACCCAGGTGGTCATGACCCCGGTGTGGCCATTGAGATATAAGCAGAAATCCCCTGGGGGCCCCAGGAGGATACGAGTTTTCACCCCTGACAAGAGGATGGACTGGTAAAGAAATACTCTATGTCACTGGCCCTTGCTTTGGAAATAACTGGGTGAAGGACACCATGCTCAGAAGAGTCAGGTCCATCTTCTAACAGTACATGGAAAGTTCAGAGGACTGCAGAGATGGCTGCCAATCTGGAGCCCAGATATCGTGACCCACCAAGCCATAACCAACAAATCACCTGTGGCCAGAATTGCATCTTATGTGAGAAAATGAAACCCTCCTTCCAGATTCTGATGAGTGAACGTTCCATTCCTTGCAGCCAAAATCATTCAAAACCCTTACCCCAGTGCTCTGATTTCTTACGCATCTCTCTCCCTCTTTCTACAGCAGGGTAAGGGTTAAATCCGGGACAACTTCCTGTGTCAGTCCTGAGGAAGATGATTTTGTTCCCTTTGGGATGAGCTGAAGGCCTGGTGGGGAAGAGGCAGTCACCACAGGCCATGAGCATTCCGACACATGGCTGCTGAAAATAATGACCGGAATATAAGGCGCTGATGGCCTGCTCTTTGCTCAGGTCGCTTTTTAGGGTTCCATTAATAGACAGTAACTTTGAGGCCTGTGGTACTGTCTCCCCCAGGTAGCAAGCAGGCTTGCGTACAGTTTACCGTAACCCCAGGACATTCCCTGAGCTCAGCGTCCCTCATTTACAGTGCAAATCCACCTGGACCCCGCTGCTTGAAAGCCTCCTTTTACCCTCTCCTGTGGAACTTGGAGGGCAAGGAGGGAGCCAAGAGTCAAAGCTCATGCTGTTTGCTGTGCAGAAAAAAGTCCCTTGTCTCTGACCCAGGAGACTCGTGTCTTCTGGCAGCATCCATGAAACTGTTAACTTGCAAGTAGAATAAAAATCTCCAACCCTTCCCTGCTCTCAACAGGCCCATGGAGCAAAATGTCCCCCTTGATGACAGGCAGACAGTCTCACATCCTAAGACTACGGCCTTCATTCCCACCATCCCTCCCAGGAAAAATCACAACAACTGCTTCCTTGAAGTCATGATAATACAGCACTTTAGAGCCCAATCTGAAATTTGCCTGACACAATGCAGAGTCTGCTATTTGCAACTTTTTTAACCTCTCTGAGTTCCAATTTTCTCATCAGAAAATTAGAATAATAGTACCTTTGCAAACTGTTTTGTTAGTTTTAGCCTTCTTGAAGTGTGAATGCAGTGTCTAAGACATGAACATATAATCCTCACAGCTTCCAGCGGTCCAAACCACCATAGTCTCTTTCCTGGATAGTGGTGATAGTCCCCTAATCAGCTTCTCAGCTTGATACTCTTGTCCTGTTTCAATTCATTTCCCAAGCAGCGGCCAGAATAACATTTCAGAAGTCAAATCATGTCTTTCTGTCCTTAACCTTTCCAATAGAATAGAATCATATGTCAGGTCCTAATTGTGGCTGATAAGACCCAACACGTTTCAATCTCTGTATACCTTTCTAATCTAATTCATCAATCTCCCCATTTTTCACTGTGCTCCTTGAACAATTCAAGTTCATCCCAACCTTTGGGCATTTGCATCTGCTATTACTGCTCCAAGGAGTGCTTCCTCTGTGGATCTTTGTAGAGCCCACCACTGCTCATCATTTAGATCTGCACACAAATGCACTCCTGTGGGAAGACTCTCTTACCACATCTTACCAAGATGTGCCCTACCAACTAGTCAATTCCTTCATTGCTTTTGCTTTCATAGAACTACCTGAAATTATTATTTTTTTGCTTATGTAGAAATTTCATTTTGCTTTTCTCTTTCATCAGGACATGAGTTCTATCTTGTTAATTGCTAAAACTTTCACCAAGAAGAGTACCTGGAATCTAATTATATTGTTGAACGAATGAGTGAATGAACGAATATTATGCTTATCTCATCAGGATAGGAAAGATGCAAAAGTCTATAGCCATTTAATGTCTTGACATAAGACTCAATGACAAAACAAACAAACAAACAAAAAAACATGATAATAATCCTCAGGCATTTCCCAAACCCACATTTGTTTCTAGAAATTCAGTGGCTTGTGTCAATGTTATATCTTAACCTTTTTTGCAATGTTCAAACTAAATAAATACAATTTTGAGGAAACTCTTTTATCTTTAAAGGTCATCCTTGTGACTTTTGCAGAGAATTCCCTGGATATGGATTGTTTTTAGTTATAAATATTCCCTTGATAACTATGCCCACAAGGACTCAGGCTCCTTATGGGAGCTGAAACGTTAGAGAGATTGAAAGCATGGTGGTAGGCTCATAAAAGCCTACAAAGTATGCATAAAAACAAACTTTATGAGGTTGGCTTTTGGATATATGACTTTATTTTTGAGAATTTGGGCTTTTCTTAGACATTCATGGTTCAAAAGAATATTTCCTGTGTGTAGTGATCTATTCCACAGGAAATGAATAATCTGGGGACAATCATCTAAAATGCATTTTCCTTATCCTTTGAAAATGGCATTTTTTGTGGGGTGGGGGAAGAACCTTTAAAAAGTATGATGTCCTGTAGGAGCATATTTTAGGCTTGATTCTTACCAAATATGAAGCACAGATAATACATAGCCATGATCTCCTAGGGAAAGTCTGGCTAGGTCCTTCAGGGGTTTTATCTAAAAAGATGAAAATGCAAATGCAGCAGGTCAATAAAAATATTGTCATTTTAACTAGTGAGTAATGATGGCTCTTGAATGCTCAGCATTGAATAATAAAGGCATTATAATATAGCAGATGCTACTAGATTATCAGAGATTGTGATACACCTGATAAGTTGAAATAGGATTTTTTTTAAAAACCCTATCAAGCAATGAAATCATTTAGAAGAGTCCAGTTTGAAAGTTGGCATTATAAATTCCATTATTGTTAGGATGCTGCTGCTGATTTGCGGGGAGGTGTGATGACGGTGAGGATGATGATGATATTGGTGGGAGGGTGGTGGGGAGAGTAGCTAATACACAATTAGAGCCTCGTGTGTGCCCTGTTCTAAACACCCGACACTTCCATCTAGTTGAAGACTCACATCCATCCTATGAAACAGCTAAGTACTGCTGAACCCATTTTACAGATGAGTGAAGAGAATAAGTCCACATGCATTTGACTCATAAGAATCTGTAGTTTGATCCAGAGTCTGGCTCTTGATTCTTACATTATACTTCCCTCAGGATAAGAGAAGGGAGGTCCAGCAGGACTCAGAAGATCTGAACCCTCATCACAATGCAAGTTTCTCACCACTGGCTTTATATCCGTCTTGTTCTGCCCTCACCTAAAGACCCGTCTCCACTCCCTTGCATGCCTGCCATATTGGAACAAGGGGCGGCCTACAGATGAGTCAGGTCCAGGAGGAACCTGTGTTAGTGTGTCTACACCGTCACGAAGGACAGAATGTAGGGAGGATTCCATCTGGGGTGAAAACTGGTGAAGAGTAGAACCCTCTTTTATTGTTTACAATAACTGACAAATTTGGTCCCTTTTTGGATCATTTTTAGGTATTTATAACACCCAAAAATCAAGTTTCTATCAATCAGGACACTGCTGTAATGAATATCAGAGTTGAAGAGGGAGAGATATTTAAGCAAGGACTACTTTTTGAGGTAGCTTTTTTATCAACCATTTTATGTTACAGTAACTTTTTTGAGAGAGAGAAAGAATACACGTGTCTGTGCTCACAAGCACTGGGGGATAGGTAGGGGTAGAGGGAAAGGGAGAGAGAAAATGTTAAGCAGACTCCACACCCAGCATAGAGCTCCACAGTGGGCTCGATCCCACGACCCTGAGATCATGACCTGAGCCGAAATCAAGAGTGAGACACTTAACCGACTGAGCCACCCAGACACCCCAACAATAACTTTTCATTTCTTTTGAACCATAGGGTTGAGATAAGAAAATTTCAGTAATGGAGACCCCCTCAGAAGTAAGTGGGACAATATAATAATATAATATAATATAATATAATATAATATAATATAATATAATATAATATTTGTTTTTAACCTGCTTTGCTCACTTAGTAATGTATCATGAATAGTTCCCATGTTAGTAAATATCTTTGTGCAATGTGCTTATAAAGGTATATATGATATTTTATTAGAAAGACATACAATATCTACCAGTGTGTATATACTACTGGATACCTCAACTCTTAAAAATTAATCTATTGTTAACAATGCTGTATTATATATATTTCAGTTAAACATTTGCACATATCCTTAACTATTTGAGATCATCAATCTTTAGAAGTGGGACTGTCACACTGACTAATTTATATACAGTAGGAAAAATTATAAACAAGGAGCTTTTAATTCACATTCACCAAGAGGTTGCCTTTGCCAACTTCCCTCCTTGCAACCACATGGAAACGTGATGTGGCCACAGAGGAGCTTGACTCCCGCTTACATCCACAGTTGTCCCACCCCAGCTCTATGCTGTCTGTACTGAAATATGGAAGCTCCTCCGGCCAGCTATCGTCGCCCAAGTGTTCTTCATCCTCATGCTGTACTGTGTTTCTCTACCTTCTCCTACTTCCCGCCCTTCCAAAACCTCCTGCACCCTGGAAAATCAGTCACGTGGTTACCAGACTCCCCTCTAGTTCCTCCATATACGTCCTTGTCATGGGCGCTATCTTGTGCTATCTTGTGGTACCAAGTGAAAGCTCACTCCCTGAGAGCACTGCTCTTCTGTAGGCTAGTGAAGAGCGTTGTGCTTTCTTCCACACCTGTCTCCACAGGGCAAGGGATGGCTTGGCATTCTCCTGGCTTCTGACCACCTCTCCTTAGCTACTACATTACATCCTGAAGGAAAACACCTTCTGCTTTGGGAATCATGGCATCTGCCATCCACCCAGCTCCTCATCTTCTCTCCCGCCCACCCCCTTGCCTCATACAAGCAACAAGGGTAATACTTCCAAAATACCTAAGTCAGATCATGTGATCCCCGATACACAGAGATGAAGACCTGATATCCTTACAAGGACTGTAAGGTCCTAAAACGTTTTGTCCCGGTCTCATCTTCCACCTCTCCCCAAGCACATCCCACCTCATGGTTTGTAGGTCACACTTCTGGCTGCCTGGCATATGGTTCCCTTCTCACCTCCTGCAGATCTTGGCTCAAGGATCTTCTTATTACAGAGGCTTTCTCTAGTCAACACATCTAACGCAATGATCTAATTCTCTATTTCCTATGCCTTCTTTGTCCTTCCCCAGAGCCTGTGCCCCTCCCATGAATGAAATGGCGTGCACTGTGCTAGTCAATGGTGAATCTCCAGCCTCTTTAGTCTCTGGTACACAAGAAGCAGTCGATCAATTATTTGTTGAATGAATAACAAAATGATTATCCACTGATCTTTGGTCACTCCGCCATGCTTATTTTCACACACACCCCTCTCTAGAGTATAATGTAATTATCCCTATTTTCCTGTCTTACAAACTTCCTGGGGGCTGGGCTTCATCCTATCTTCCTCCATCTCACCTATACTTAGGAAGGACCTGACATGGGACAAACTCAGGAAAATATTTATTGAATGGGACCCTCCTCCCTTTCAGACCCCCTTCATGACTTTCCTACTGTCCCCATTTCTCAACCAGGAAACAGAGGCCCAGAGGAGGCCAGAGAATCCCCCACACTAGGGAACGGCTGAGCCATGATTTTAATTCATGTATTTTTACCCCAAACCTAGTCTTCTCTGTGTTTTTTTTTTTTAATTTTGTTTTTCCTACAAATGGCCTATCATCCTCTTGAACTGATATATACAGAAGCTTCCCAGCATTATGCACATGCTGTGAAAAGTTATGTTTGAGACCTTGGGATCCTTAATTTGTCAAATAATTGGAAGAAGAATATACTGCTCTAATTATAGAATGCAGATGGCAATTTGAAAACTTACAAACTATGTCATTTAACAAAGCAGAACATGAGACAATCATGCTTCATAAAGTGACCTTATTTTCTTAAAGGGACAATTTTTGAGAATCTTCCTTTGAAAGACATAAACAGGCTGCCTCCTCATTCTTGATTATAAGGATACCTAAAGTAAGCCCATTAAGTACCATTTACAATAATTTTAACTATCAATTATAAAAGTGGGCCTTTCTAATTATAGGCAACATTTAGCATTTGGGACTGAGTTTTTGCTGGTTATGTAAGTTGCAGATCTAACTAAAGCCAAATATACCCTAGCTGGATTTTACCCCACATTTCTAAATTTCTAATTATATTGTGATGGCATCAGCACTACCCTCTGCAAAAGTTTAAAACCTCATGACTCAAAAATAATCCGCAGGGAAACGTCCAGAAGCAAGGGGAAAATGTGAAAGAGGACATGGCCTAGTATCAAAAGCAAATGACATGAGAAACAAGCCCTTGAAAACAGAGGTAACTATGACCACCCAATGCAACTCTTTATTCTTCAGTGAATTTTCTAGAAGTGGCACATTCTCCTCCATTCTGCCATTTCTTACATGCACTGCACACTAACCATAAACCAGAAGAGCATATAACATGACATAACATGAAAATTCCCACCACACCCCCAGAGCATGGCATGAAGGGGGAGAGCAATTCATTAATTCCACAAATATTTATGGGGCGCTGAATAAAAACAAAGATCACACCTTTACAGAATCTATACTCATGTTGTAATTAAGACCAATTATAAAACCTACTCATGAGGTCTTTAAAAATAAGCCTGTCGGGGCGCCTGGGTGGCTCAGTGGGTTAAAGCCTCTGCCTTCGGCTCAGGTCACGATCTCAGGGTCCTGGAATCGAGCCCCGCATCAGGCTCTCTGCTCAGCATGGAGCCTGCTTCCCCCCGCCCCGCCTGTCTCTCTGCCTACTTGTGATCTCTCTCTGGGTCAAAGAAATAAATAAAATCTTTAAAAAAAAAAAAAAGCCTATCAACTATCTGGGTTAGTAAAAAGGACTCCTGCCGAAAGTGTAAACTCATTGATGTTTCCCCAAATGTTACTATGACATGAATTCAGGTGTTAAGTTTTATTTTAAGTAACAATGCCTTTATCTGAATCTGTATCAGAAAAACACTGTTTCTCCATTTAAACCAGTGACATATTTTATATATGTACCAATATATGTGTAATATGGAAATATATTTATATATCATTATGTAATATGCTATATAAATATATAATATTATATATTATAAATAAAAATATACACTGTGTATAGAGATATATGAAAAGACATTATATATAATACATATTTATTTCTATATTCTATATATTTATATACATATTTAAAGAAAAAGATTTTTCCATTTAAAGAAAAATACTATCTAAATAAGAAGAGAAATAGTACAGTAGAATACATGGCAAAAATTGTGAAGGTGACATGTGATCAAAGTTTCACAAACATGGGGGCATGTTTTAAAATCTTTAAAAAAAGAGAATTTTAGACTTAAAAAAAATTTCATAAACGGTAATCTCAGAAAGTGATTTTTTTTAGAGAGGGAGAGGGGCAGAGAGAGAACGAAAGTGAAAAATCTCAAGCAGACTCCCCACTGAGCACAGAGCCCAACGCAGGGCTCAATCCCATGACCCAACCCTGAGATCATGACCTGAATTGATCAAGAGTCAGACACTTAACTGATTGAGCCTCCCAGGCCCCCCCAAAAGTGATTTTTTTTTTAAGATTTTATTTATCTATTTGACAGGCAGAGATCACAAGTAGGCAGAGAGGCAGGCAGAGAGAGAGGAGGAAGGAGGCTCCCTGCTGAGCAGAGAGCCCAATGCGGGGCTCGATCCCAGGGTCCTGGGATCATGACCTGAGCAGAAGGCAGGGCCTTTAACCCACTGAGCCACCCAGGCGCCCTCCCAAAAGTGATTTTTAACCCACATAATTCCAAGTTGTAGATGTGAAAATGGTTGTTATTAAGAACAGCTTAACTCTAGAATGTTTTATCAAACACATGAATTAATATATATACAGACACATATATAATAACTAATAACTAATTGTGCAATAATAATACTATTGAAAATGGCTTTATTACATATCAGGCACTGCTCTAAGCATTTTATACATTTCGTATCCTTTCAAATATACAACCCAATTATGAGATAGATAAATTTACTGTTTCATCTTACAATTTTGAGAATTATGGCTAGTAAGAAAATGTAATTAGAGATGTAAGAATTAGGAAAAAAATAAATAAAGAGTTCCTATTTTCATATGACATATTTATATATCTGGGAAACTTAAACCAATCAGTGGAAAATTATACAAACAATAAAATGATCTAATAAAGTGGGAGGTGTAAAATAAACATTGTCTTTACACAGATCAAAAAAATGAGGTGTAGAAGACACAGTGGAAGGAAAAGAAATAAAAATGAACAAATGAGTAAAATACTTAGATG
>RCUC01103580.1:0-21376 GCA_003697995.1 Taxidea taxus jeffersonii
TTAGTTTAGTCCCATTCTTCTCTTTTTTGATATCCTTTCTTTCCCTTCATTCAACAACAAACATTTGTTGAACATAAGGACTGGAGACTCTTGTTTCTTTTTTTTAAGATTTTATTGATTGATTGAATGATTGTCAGAGAGAGAGAGAGAGAGAGAGAGAGCATGCACAATCAGGCGGAGTGGCAGGCAGAGGGAGAAGCAAGCTCCTGGCTGCACAATGAGTTCAATGCAGGACTCGATCCCAGGACCCTGGGATCATGGCCTGAGCCTAGGCAGCCGCTTAACCAACTGAGCATCCCAGTGTTGGAGATTCTAAAGAAAAACAAAACTGTGGCATTAGTGGCTCTCTTCAGAGGAGCTTGAGAGCTACTAGAGGGACAGAGATGTACAAAGAAAGAAAGAAAAGTAATAGTGTTCTAGTTGTGTTACGGGAGCCAATGAGGACAGCATGAAAAAATTATTAATTCAAGAAGAAGAGAACTAAGACTTGGGGAAGTGGATGGTTGGTTTGCAAGAGGTCTTAGGGAAGTAGTGAAGATCTTGAGCTGAATTATGAAGTACATTGTCAGAGTCCATCAGAGTCTGAGAGAAACTTTGATCAACCCTATTTCTCAAGTTTAAGAAAGTGACCTTGCCCAAATTTGCATGGGTAGGTGGTAGCTGGGACAGGACTTCCTAATGCAAGCCATTTGCTCTTTCCTTCCCTATACATGATTCTGGTTTCCCCTTTTGTGGCAGGCAGCAGTGTATCCCACCTCTTATAGGACCACACGTGTGCCCAGAGATGAAGGCAGAAATTCCTCCTTTTTGGTTTTTATAGGTTAGTGAGATCACTTGATATTTTATTTTATTTCCTGGGAGCTTGGCTTATGGAGATTGGGTGATGGGTTTAAAGATCTAATGGGAAGGGAGATTCCTATCTGTTTCTGATTCTCTTCTTCAGTTTCATCTAGAGATTGGCAGGCAGGATGTGATCAGGGAGTACTTGGCTTCATCAGCTATAGCTGGAGGCTGTGATGCATTGTTCCACCTGTCCCACAACCAGTCCCCCAAGTTCCTTTGGTGACTACCCTCCTAGGTTCTCAGAACACAAGATGCTGGTGGGAAGATCCATTTCCTGACTTCCACACTCAGTGGAACCATTCACTAGTGTGGGTATGGCCTCTAGCAGCTGCCTCCTCTTTCTCCTCCAGCCAGCCCCTTCACATCAACCTGGAAGCCAGGAAGCTCCCCACCCCCTACCCCCAGTACGTGGGAGGTGGATTCCTCTGGAGATGAACCCTGAAGCATTCTGGGGGCCACTTGCAGTGGGGGTGCAGTGAGAAGAGATGGTGATGAGAAGAGAGAAGAAGACAGCAGTGAGGGGCATTCTCTAAAATTCTGGAAACTGACTTGCCTTTGTGGGGGGAGGAAATGATGTACCTGAAAACTATTTGTAAGGCTTTACTGCTCAAGTAAAATAAGTACCGCAATGCCTGTGATCTCTTCAAGAGATTCTGATGTTCACTTAATGTTTCTCTTTCAGCAGAATAAATGTAGACTTGGTCCCTGTTATTCATGCGATTAGGCACTGGTTTTGTAAAATGATATAGGTAGGCTAATTCCTATTGACCCTTCAGAGAAAGAAATCATATATTGTTATTCAAGAAGCACATGTAATTTTATCTCTTTTTAAAAGCCCAAATCAAAGAGATTACCTTTCTGAGCTATGAACAACTTGAAATGCACATGGATCTGCAAGGTTAAAGAGCAAGAGGATAAGGACTTGCATTTGAAAGAGCAACATCTTCTGTCATTGGGTGATGCCAAGAGTCTCTTAAATCAATGTAGAGGAAACCAGCTGATTCTGAAACTGAAAAAATCTCTCTCTCAAAAAAGGGATAACCTAGGTGTGTCATGGAAAACAACAGTTTACATTTATCTATCAGTCTTCTTGAAGGTGAAAATACTCCCCGAAACCCCACCATTCCACCCCTGCCCAGGCTGCCATCACGTCTGCTTTGGACTACTGAGAGAGCTGCCTACTGACCATCCCTGCTTTCACCTTTGTCCCTGTAGGATTCACTTTTCACTCAGTAGCCAGAGCTATCTTTTAAAGATCATTTTTGAAAGCTTATAAATCTTCAAGAGCTTCCCAATGTAGTTAGGATACAATTTAAACTTCTTATCTGGGCCTTAGAGGCCCTTGGGATTTCCCAATAGGGACAAGATGTGCAGCACAGCATGAGCAGGACAAGTCTCATGTGAGCCCATCCCAAGCAGGGCAAGATTGTAGCATCCCTGGTCCTTGCCCATTAAGTCAGTTGTGCTCTGTGTTCAACCCCAGCATTTTGCATCCAATAACCACCTGCATATCTTCAAACACCCTCCAGTCAGGGTTGAGGGGGTGGTCCCATCACCCCCAGCTGAAAACTCTTATTAGCCTACTTGACCTGGCCCCTGCTTACCTTCAACCTCAGGATCTTTGCATAGACTGTTCTCTCTGCCTGGACTGCTCCACTCCCAGACTATCTATGTTTGGCTCTTTTTCCACTTTCAAGTCTTAGCTTAAATGTCACTTCCTCAGAAAGGGCTTCCCTGAACACCCCATCTGAAACAGCCATACACATACATGCACATGCAGAGTTACTCTCTCACCATGCACACTTACCACTACACACAATTTTCTTTTTTATTTGTTTACTATCTGTCCCTCCTTCTAGAATGTAAGTTCTACGAGAGCAGCCTGTTTTGTTTGCTGCTATATCCCAGCGCCCAGGCATAAATTTTTATAAATATCTGTTGACTAAATTAGATGCCATGAAATTATAGGTCACTTAATCACATATATAATAAATGTTGGGAAGAAGCAGAAAAGAATTGTCAAACTCATTTTTCAGATAAAGCACTGAGATACTGAAAATAACAAATCCCACCCGGAATATGCATGATGGAGGGAGAAACAAAACTAGAAATGTCATTACCTCCTTATGAAGTCACAGCGGATTATTCAGTATAAGGCAATCCATTAGAGAGGCCACACAAAAAGACTATACAACATACAAACCCCATAATTAACATAGTCCCCTTGTCCCCACCACTTTAAAGCTAAGTGTCCATGTGAAGACCGCTATCTATATACCGGTTGTATTTCATTTTACTTTACAGGTTATCATACCTTCTCAATCTAGGGTCAAAGACTTAGATTCACCTTCAGAGAAGGGGAGGAAAAGGAAATATAAGTTTCATTGTTCCCTACGGAACAAATTTAAATATTCATCTCTCATCTAATGCTAGTAGCTAACAAATGACCCATGAATGAAGCATAGTGTAAGGATGGCAAACACAGGGCACCCATGTTGCCCCTTCTCTACTCCTGCACCATCCGTGCGCATGGCTCACCGATTCCAGAGCTCTCTCCCGCTGAGCACCTAGTCCACTTGGTGGGCTCTTCAACCCAGTGGTCCAGGCAGCGGCTACCAAGGAATCAGAGGACATACAAGTTAAACATCTTTGCTAGCCTTGGAATAGCAAAAAGGGCCTATCTTTCTAGATAAATCTGAGTTTAAATAGCATATCTGTTCTTTGTCACTTATGAGACCTTTGTTTTTTAGCCCCTTTCTGTTTGTTTCATGATATCAGACTTGTAGGGTTGTTGGAGAAATTACAAATAATGGATATAAGGTGTTTAGCACAGTGCTTGTTACAATTAGAATTCAATAAATAGTAATATTTAACTGTAGTTCAGAGAAGGCTCTATTTCACTCCCAGGAATGGAGCAGGTATAATTTTAGAAGGTGGGAGAAGTGCAGGTCACTAGAAACACTAGAGGGAGATTTAGTATTGGACTAGAGGAGTGGTTCCCACATGATCACCTGTGAACTTGTTACAAATTGCAGATATTCTGGACCCAGCCCAGACCCACAAATCAGAAGCACTGGGGAGGGGTCTCAGCATTCTCTGTGCTAACAAACCCTCCAGGTAATTCTGATGCACACTGTCTCTAGTTTAGGAACCACTTCGATAATGAGAAGGACAGGGAGGGAAAATAGAAGTGATGCAGTCAGGGGAGAAGAATGTCTGTTCACCTGGTGATTAATTAGAGAGGAAACAAGGAGTGCTGCCCCTCAAAGAGGCTGTGACCCTATCAGCAAACCGCCCCCCCCCAACTGTCACCCCTGCCAGTGTCAACTTTTTCCAGGCAGGCCAGTAATTTGCCATAATACACACAATGAGCAGAGCGTACTAAGAGAAAATGGGCTTGTATTACCAAGTTAGGGAAAGGGATAACTTCCCACAGGCAGCCCCAGTGCAGGTAGTCAGTAGACAGACTTGAAAGGCTCTTTCCTTGAGCAGAAGTGGGTGGCCATTGTTTTTGGTTATTTCAGATGCAGCTTTGACAGAGATAGAGAAGTTGGTGTAGACACTTCCTCAAGCTTCCCCAGCTTGGCACTTTCTTGAACCAATTGCATCTGACAGCTCAGGGTGAATGGGAGTCAAGGGTGGGGGGTGGGAGGAGGCATGTCCAGAGATGCAACTCCATCAGAATTTCTCTACTCCACCTGTTCCACATGGACCACTTGCTTTCCCCCAAGCCACCTCCTTCTGCCAGACACACAAGTACTTCCCATGCAGCCAAAGTTTAAAATATGTTTAAAGAACACAACCAATTGGAAGTCCTGTGTGACCCAGCAGATTTTAAACCTGTTTCCAAAGTTAACCCAAACATCAAGATCTACACTGCCTTACCACCTACTTCTCTTTGGTTCCACCTCATTAGAAACTTAAGTTTTCATTAAAAATTTAATTTACACATCCTTGGACACATCCTCACTTGCAGAATGTTCTAAAGGGTGAAGACAAGATCTAAAGCCAGTTATCTTGTTAAAGTACAAGGAGGATCTTGTTAGAGACTATCAGAAATTCAGCTCCAACATACTTATTGAGCACTTAACACTGCCAACTTTCCTGCCTTTCCCACAATCATGTGCATACAGACCATTGTCATGTCCATACTGCAGCATGTAGAATGGAGGCTCAGACACAGGAAGGAACCAGGCCAGAGTCCCACAGCTACTTTAAATGGCCAACTGTGGATCCTAAACACCGGTGTTCTGACAGAGGTGGTGGGCAATCTACAACTAGAAGATCAGCTACAGGGGTGACCTTCCCTTAATTTAGTCAAAATGACACTTCTCAGTTCTCAGCTGATGTATGTGCTCTGGTTTGTACTTCCAATGAAATGTTTCTGCTGCTGAAATTTATCACCACCTTTCCAAACTGGTGGAGAGAATGTGTTCATTTCAAAGGTATGTGATGCACAGCCCTCTTGCAAGTAAGGCAAACTGTTCTTGGCTTGAAGTGAACAAGGAAAACTGTAAAATTAACACTAACCATGTTCCTAATGACAGCGATGGGAATGTGTTAGGAGATTTTAACAAAAAAACCCAGTAATTGGTTATTAGGGAAGTACTGGGAACAAGTGCCTCATAACAACAACAACAGCAACAAAATGTCCTTCAAAAATGCTTTTAAACGTACTTTTGGATAGATCACCTTTGTTGAGATTCTAAGAGGGCTCGCTTTTGTTCTTCAAACATATAGAATACTTTTATCCCAAAGGAAACCAACCAACTGTTCTTTGTATCTCTGAACACAAAATATGTGGAAGTGGGTTTGCTTTAAGAAGAACTTCCAATGAGCCTGGTTAATAACTAGGTGGGTTTCCCAGGAAGATGGGTATCCTTTTTTGAAGGAAGGTGGGAAGAGGGGGTAAATTACGCTTCTCAAGTTATGCTGCAGAGCTGGTTTCCTTTCTCTTAACACATTTCCTGGATTAGGAACAATATCGTTTCCTAAGTCATAAAAAAAGAAAAAAGAAAAATCACATTTATGGAGGATCTTCTGAATTGAGTTTCCTCTAATTATTTCGACATTGTTAATTATTTACTCTCTTGACAAATAGGAAACCAAGGCTCAGGCTGGCAGTGTAATTCACCCAAGCTTATGGAAGAAAAGAAAGGGCTGAAAATGGAACCCAGATCTGTTCAATTCCAGGTCTAACTGATTTCTCCACTCCACTGAAAGTCCATCCCAATAAGGCACAATTTTAATGGTGAGGAAACTGAGGCACAAAGTAAAAAAGGTTGCCTGCAGTCATAAAGTCAACATGGAGATTGAAGGTCACTGTGGGAAATGTTCAGGAAGCCACATCATTTCTCCTTTTACATGCCTTGATTTAGCTTATGAAAGATCACAGTATGTTACTTTCAGAGATTTTCCAGCTTTGGGGATGGGCTTTTGTTTCTCTTGGCAGCATTCATATTTGAAAGCAGTATATCTGACACTGCTTTCTGGATTTAGCTTGATACAAAACGAAGCAAAGTTAGACCCACGCACCCTGCTCTCTTCCAAATTGTGAACACGTTAAGTTTACTTTTCGCTCTGGGCATCAGCGTTTCTAAAGGAGTAAGGCCCGAGTGGAGTCTTGTGATTTTGAGAATCAACAGATCTTGCTATTCGGCAAGCAATAATCCCCATTTTGCCCACCCATCAGAAGGGAGAAGAGAGGGAACTCTTGCATTAAAGAATCCCCGTTGATAAAGCAATCTTTTTTCATGAACATTCTATCTTCAGGAAAGAAGGGATAGAGAGCACTTGTTAGTTAATAATAAAAAGAATTTGTCAGTGAATATTCAGATGAGTGAATATTTTTTAAAAGCATGGAGTATGTAAGGAATGTTAATCCAGCCTCTGTGTTCACTCCCCCACACAACTGTGAAGAAATCGCTGGCCTCTGAATGATGAATGGCTCCAGACTCAACTAGGAGGGAAGACAACCCCAAGCCCTATAATTTAGCATCTCCCTTTGTAAATTCCTGGGTAGGCTTCTTTTTTGGCTCTAGCTGATGAATGGGCTTAATTTAAAGGCTTTGGGATACACTGTAAAATGACCATCAAGTATTGCTCTTCATATGCCATGCCCACTTCTTTTCATCAGATCAAGAAAATCTCAGCCCCAAGTGTATACATTTCAGCCTTTCCCAGACACAGGCTGTTAAAAAGTTCTATTGGTTAATTTCAAATTAATATCTTAGGCGGCTCTAGGCGGTGGTGGGGGGTTGGGGGGGTCAGGAAGCTGAATTAGTAAATGACAGAGCAGTAATCAGTTTAAATGAGACTTCTTCCAGCCCTTTTGCTTGTGGATGACACAGAATTTGCAAGCCTAGAAAATCTCTCTTCTCGGCAGGTGGGGTACTATGGGGATGCCAGAGATTGCCTCCACAATCACCGTTTTATTCATTTATTTCGTCTTCTGCTGCAGTCCTCCATACATGCACCCATGCCCCCATCCTCACTCCGAGCTCTGTGCAGTCCAACCCTACCTGCTAAACAGCCCGCTGCATGAAGGGTTAAGGCTGCAGCCTTCCATGCTAGTAGGCATTGCAAACATTCGGATGTACTTTCTCATCTGCAGTCAGCCCTGTAGCTCCGGCTCCCGCAAAGCCTTTAGCACTTGCAGAAACATTATTTCCTCCCAGCTATGTTTGGTTTAAACTTGCAGTTGACCAGGTTCTCCTGCACAGGATCTTAAACTTAACCCTGCAGGCTTTTCCCTAGAATCTGTCCCTCTTCTTCGGCTGAATTTGTTTCCCCTGCCCTGTCCTGGAATGCCTCACGGCCCTGTGTAACCTTGATGCCTTCTCCCCACTGGAAGTTAGAAGCATCCCTGCCTGCTGCATTATGCACATTACCCTAGTAACCTTGTTTTTTCCTTCAACTCAAACTTCTCCAAACACCATCCAGCTGACCCTGAAATTCTCTAGCTGTCAATTACGGCTTTTCAACCCACCTTGTCTCAAGAGATATTGTAGAGGGCAAATTGGGGAAAGAAGGTTTGGGAACTCACCTGCACAGCTGCAAGGATCAGACACAAGGATGGGGCTGCCGGCAAACTTCCCAGGGACTGTCTGCAGCCAAGTCTCTTGGCCTTAAAGGCACAGGGCACTTTTCACCATATAAGGAAGACAGTTTCACTTGTCTGCTTTGGGGCCTGTTGGGCAAAGCAGCTCCTTCTCTTGATGATTGCAGAGGCTTAAGCCTTCTGGGGAAAACTGCAGCCTGTCAGTTCTCAGGGATCTGTACCTAGTAGGCAGCTTTAATAACAGCGGTATAGGGTACAATAATGGTGTTTGGCAGGCCATTTTCAGAGGCCAGAAAACCCTTTATATGGGGCTTTTCTCCCTACAGGAAAGGTTTAAGGTGACCGGGAAGACTCTCAATTAGATGAAAGGGCTTCTGCTTCTATTTCAGGTTTGGCTTCCTGGAAGCCAACCATCCTGCTTATCTCAAAGGGGAGAGCAGTTTTATCCCCTTTGTCCTGACTTTGAGACAAAAAAGAGGAGACTCAAGGATGATAAAGCCTGTAGAGTGAGATTTTGATGAGGATACATTAGCAGTGCGCCCTGACAATGAGGGAAGTGGAGATGATTTTGTTATTTCAGCTAGTGAAGGCCCTTCCTAAACAGATGAACACACACAAACCTCAACCAAGGCCATGTCCACTGCTGGGAGACCTTCCTGGGCTCCTGAGGCTGAAGCCCAGAGCTGAAGTTGGAGGGCTGCTTTATCTCTCAAATGTCAGAGATGAGAAGGTATTTTAGCAAAAGCAAGTATTTTCTGCTGATGATATTCAAATGCAAGTCTGTCCTGTTGGTTTGGGGTGGATTAAAAGCAGTTATAAAATGTGAGATTCTAAGAAAAAAGTGGAGCTCAATTTAGTTATCACTTGGATGGTTTACACTCTTTTCTTCACTGCCAACTGGATATTCTCTTTATTGCCTGGCTATACTATGCCTAATACTTAGCATCTGTATGATATATTTGGGATGTTTTTTAAAAATTCAATTCGACACCTGATTATATA
The DNA here is from genome assembly GCA_003697995.1 of Taxidea taxus jeffersonii. NCBI lineage: Eukaryota > Metazoa > Chordata > Mammalia > Carnivora > Mustelidae > Taxidea > Taxidea taxus. Next base: position 8,906 of record RCUC01103580.1, read on the forward strand.
GTCTGCTGTGATGATGACATCATAGTAGTTAATTTTTGCCTTTGTTTTCCTTGCCTTTGGAAACATGTCTAGAAAGAAGTTGCTGCAACTGAGGTCGAAGAGGTTATTGCCTATGTTCTCCTCAAGGATTTTGATGGGTTCCTGTCTTACATTTAGGTCTTTCACCCATTTTGAGTTTATCTTTTTGTATGATGTAAGAAAGTGGTTCAGTTTGATTCTGCATGTGGCTGTCCGATTTTCCCAACATGATTTGTTGAAGAGACTCTCTTTTTTCCATTGGATATTCTCTCCTGCTTTGTCAAAGATTAGTTGACCATAGAGTTGAAGGTCCATTTCTGGGTTCTCTGTGCTGTTCCATTGATCTATGTGTCTCTTTTTGTGCCAGTACCATGCTGTCTTGATAATAAAGCTTGTAATAAAGCTTGAAGTCTGGAACTGTGATGCCGCCAGCTTTGGTTTTCTTTTTCAACATTCCTTTGGCTATTCAGGGTATTTTCTGGTTTCATACAAATTTTAGGATTATTTGTTCCAGCTCTGTGAAAATGCTGATGGTATTTTGTTTGGGATTACATTGAATGTATAGATTGCTTTGGGTAGCATAGGCATTTTAATAATATTTATTCTTCCAATCCATGAACATAGAATGTTTTTCCATTTCTTTCTGTCTTTAATTTCTTTCATAAGTGTTCTAAAGTTTTCAGAGTACAGGTCCTTTATCTATTTAGTTAGGTTTATTCCTAGTTATGAGTTTTAGTGCAATTGTAAATGGGATCCATTCCTTGATTTCTCTTTCTGCTGCTTCATTGTTAATGTATAGAAATGCAAGTGACTTCCATGCATTATTTTATATCTTGCAACTTTGCTGAATTCCTGTATCAGTTCTAGCGACTTTTTGGTGGAGACTTTTGGGTTTTCCACATAGAGTATCATGTTGAATTTCACTCTTCTTATTGCTCTAAATTCATCCATCCTCCCATAGTCCTCTAAATGATGCTATAGTCCTTGTATCAAGAGGTTCCCTTGATGGTGCCATTATCCCCAAGGATGCTCTCAGACAGCTGAATGTAGAGGTGGGGCCCATGTCCATCACACAGTGCACATCTACATTATCTGCCCTTGAATTAACTCTATATCAAAATGTTATCTTACAATGTCCATTTTTACCTAATATTTTATGATTTGTGGACCTGGCTGGGATAAAGCATTGTGCTACACTGACGGTGAGGAAATGTGTCTCACCAAATTTTTCCTCATGTAGGAAGGCTTCCAGCAGCAAGGGTTCTAAATCTGAAAATGTTTATCAGTAAACAAACAGATATGTTTCAGAAGATGAGCTTATTCAATGAATAAAGGAGAAAAATTTTGGTATAAATTAATAAGCAATTAAAAATTATATAAAATGTTCACAGCTGTTGAAGGTTGTATTAAATTAATGCATTTATACCTTATATTGCAAACTCAAAGAAGGGAAGCTGTAAAAAGCAAACTGAAAACTTGTATCAGGAGGCATTAATATTTTTATAGCCTTTGACCCAATACCATATTTTCTTTCCTAAAATTATTTCAGAAATTTTCTCTCATGGGAGAAAGGGAGAGAAAACCATGTGAATCAAAGTGAATGAATACATGAACTAAGATTTTAAGAAGCTTAATAAATGTTTAAAGGAGAGTAACTGTTCTTTTTCCTGATTAAATGTTAATAGTGTAACCTAAACTTTATCTGTTAAAGATGTAAATTGACCTAATTTAATATTCTTCTTAACTAAATATGATGTAATAATATATTACCCATTTTGAAAAACCAAAAACAAGTATAAGAAAAAACCAATCAAACAAAACAGACTAAACATTAGGTTCAGTACAATGGTTATTAATCCTCTTGTGGTCACAAATTCTTTGCACATTATGGTGAGAAGCATCAGAAAATACCATTTTACATGTGTTATTTTTATGTTTATGTGTAAGGTTAAGTTTATTCTTAGGAATGTCACAGTTTCTTTGTATTCTTACATTTATTTTTTGGTTTCAAAAATTTAAAAAAATACATAGATGCCGATGTTAAAAGTATAATAAGTGAGAAGGTGAAATCCTTCCTAAAAGGACCTGGAATTATCTGTTAGAAGTTACGGTGGAGGCACAGAAACACATTAATCCCATCATTTCTCTCTTATGCAAAATTCCCAGGAGCCCATACACAGGAGAAACTTCAGAATGGGAACCAGAGAATAATGTTGCTAGTGGCTATAAGTGAGCTCTGCACCCCAATGAGGAGCGGCAAAAGGCCAGGTTGGAGCCAAGGTTACGTCAGCAAGTGGGCCGATTCACAGCCCAGATCAGAAATGGCTACTTCCTCAGGAGGCAGCATGGAAGGAGATGGGGAGAAACAGGTTTGGCTTGGAAGTAAATAAAATACTGTTTTACTCAGGCATCTATTATTTATGGTGTGGTATGCTTCCTTCCATACATTTTCTATGCTTATGCAAAAAATTACTACTACTACATATATTCTGTCATTTGATTTTTCACTTAATAACATTATAACATGAACATCTTTTATGTTATATATGCATTTATTGCCTTCCTTTTAGCTTCTGCAAAATACTTAGCTGTACCAAAATTTATTAAACATCTCTCTGCCCTGCCAATGGAGATGTTTCCAACTTTTGTTATTAAAAATATTTATTCACAATCTAAGTAGTAGCTACTATAGAAAAAGATAAAGTTTTAGTTGCTGCCCCCCACCCCCGCCCCGCAATGCCATGTCTTTCTATCCCGGTACATGCTTATTTATGCACATGGGCAACAATTTCTCTAGGATAGGGGAGAAGCTGACCAGCTAGTAGATATGGGAATGCTCACCTAAGTGTTAGTAGGTACTGTTAAATTGAACAAGTGCTCTTTTTTAAGTCTATGTTCTTAGTTCTTTTTTTACTTAAAAATGATTTTTTTCTCTTGAAAAGTTAAGACATATACATAATAAAAACACCAAATGGCATAAAAAGGATATATGGGAAAAGGTAAGTCTTTTTTACCCTATTCCCCATTCCACATCTCCACTGGCAAAGTTTCCTGGGTGCTTTTTGAAGTATGTGTGTGCGCTCACACCCGCAAGCACACAAATGAAATCATATCTCTCTGTATATATCTGTGTGTGTGTGTCACAAATATGTCATTTGTGTGTGTGTTTCTGCAACTTGATCTTACATTAATAATATATCTTTTTTTTTTAAAGATTTTTTTAAAAATTTATTTATTTGTCAGAGAGAGTGAGCACAGGCAGACAGAGTGGCAGGCAGAGGCAGAGGGAGAAGCAGGCTCCCTGCTGAGCAAGGAGCCTGACGTGGGACTCGATCCCAGGACGCTGGGATCATGACCTAAGCCGAAGGCAGTTGCTTAACCAACTGAGCCACCCAGGCATCCCACATTAATAATATATCTTAAAGATTATTCCACATCCAGGCCTGTAGATCTCCCTTATTTTTTTAAATAGGAGGATACCATAATGGCATCCTTTGGGAATAGGCCATAATCTAACCCATCTCGTCTTGACATACATTCAGATTGTTTCAAGGCTATCGCAATTATAATAATTCTGTAATGAAGATCTTTATTTGCCACCAGAAAAATCTTGTTGACATTTTTACTGGTATTACATTCAGCTAATAATTTAATTTTAAGAAGGCACCCGGGTGGCTCAGTTGGTTAAGTGGCTAGCTGCCTTTGGCTTAGGTCATGATCTCAAGGTCCTGGGACTGAGCCCCATGTCAATCCCCACGTCCAGCTCACTGCTCAGTGGGGAGTCTGCTTCTCCCTGTCACGCTCCCTCTGTGCCTTCCCTCTCTCAAAAAATAAATAAAATCTTTAAAAAAATTAATTTTAAGAATGTTAACATCTTTATAATACTTAACTTTTAATTTAAACATAACAAATGCCATTTTATTCTCTCAAGATTCAATCATATACATCTTGCATGTTTATTATTACTTTTACTCTAAGGTATTTTATTCCTCCAAGTACTGTTTTCAATGGGATTTTTTTCAATACATTTTCTACCTTCTGGTTCTTATATATAGTAAAGTTACTGGTTATTAGTTACTGCATTTAACAACTAGTTTTCCTACTGTGTTATTTTATTTCCAATAGTTTTCCACGTAGCTCTCTTTTAGTCATGTGATCTATAATTTTTTTTTATATTTAAAGATTTTATTTGTTTATTTGACAGAGAGATCACAAGTAGGGAAAGAGGCAGGCAGAGAGAGAGAGAGATGGAGAAGCAGGCTCCCCGCTGAGCAGAGAGCCCGATGTGGGGCTCCATCCCCGGACCCTGGGATCATGACCTGAGCGGAAGGCAGAGGATTTAACCCACTGAGTCACCCAGGCGCCCCTGTGATTATATAATTTTAAATAGTTATCATTTTGGCTCATTCTTTCCCATTTATTATACATTTTTTTCTTTTCTCTAATTGGGTAGTACTTAATATTAGTTAAATGTGTTAACAATATTATCTTTTTGTTAAAAAAGATTTTATTTATTTATTTGAGAGACAGAGCGTGGATACGCTAGAGCACAAGGAGGGTGGAGAGGCAGAGGGAGAGGGAGAAGCAGGTTCCCTGCAGGGATACTGATGGAAGCCCAGTGGAGGCTGGGCTCTATCCCAGGACCCTGGGATCATGACCTGAGCTGAAGGCAGACGCTTAATCAACTGAGTCACCCAGGTGCCCCAATCTTTTCTTCTACAGTTTAATGGGAAACCTTTTTGTACTTTACCGTTAATCAAGTTATTTTCTTAGAAAAAATTAGAATAAGTGGAAAGTTCCTTGCCACTATAAAAATAACATGTATAAAGTTTTATTTGACTAAAAGTTTGTCTGGAACAAGTTAATTTTTAATGACTAAACTTGGTAGCTCAAACACCTGTTGTCCTGACTTCAAGGGAAAATTCTGCTTCTAACTGTCCCTCAGCTTTTTCTTCAGGTTTCCAGGTGCTCTCAGAGGCCATTTCAAGTATACCCAAGGCAGGCAGGGCCTCCTTATTTTCTGTGCCCTGCTATCACAATGGCTTTCAGAAAATGCTGTTCAGAACAGCTATCCTCTGCTGGTGACACTGTAGCTGACTCCATGCTGGTCTCACTGAGGATGACAGGGAACCCTTCTCCCTTCTGTCCTTCCAACCAATGCGAGACAGATTCTCCCCTTCATCTCACTAGACAGCTGATATCAGGATTAAACATAATAAGATCTTATTAGACTAGGAAGTGAATGGAAGAGAAATAGTATCACATATCCCAGGCTAGCCTTAGGGGTTCCCTATGGGGCTGTTAACCTGCCTCAATCCCCATCTGCTTCCAGATGTCAAGAGAACCTTTTACCTCCTAGACTTTGGACAATACTAACTACCTGCCCAGAGAGAGGAGGAAGATAATTTCTGACATAAATGTAAGGTTTACTTCCAGAGTTCTTATTTTCTATCCAAGACTGGTAACTTCTAGAATGATAGTCAGAAGATCCATTCCCTTCTAAGAAGCGCTCATCCCCCATTCACAGACATATGGCCTACCCCAAGGCACCAGCAAGACAATCACAATGTAACCTGACATCATGAAGATTACAGAATTTAGAAGTGTCCTTGAGAGTTAACACCAGGTGAAGGCCTCTTTAAATTACTGCTAGGTTGTAGATTGAATTCTTTTTAAAGACTGGAATTTTAAATTCGGTGATGCGGCACAGGTGACCTGGGCTGAGAGGGCAGAACTGGGAACTATCTGGACATCCGTTTGGAGGAAGAACTGACCAGTGCATGCTGCAGGGTATAGGAAGTGTCCTGAACAAAGGCTAGTTGACTTGTTGACTGTCGTGAAGGCTTTAGTAGCAACAGTTCATTTCATATAAAGTCATACACATGGAAACAATATTCTCTATATGTATTCCACAGTGTGCCCTGTCCCCCGGTTCCACAGTAGCCAGGAAACTGAGGTCAAATCTAATCTCTTCTAGGATACTTGATTCTTTCCATAAGATCCATCAATTCTTTGGGGCGCCTGGGTGGCTCAGTGGGTTAAAGCCTCTGCCTTCGGCTCAGGTCATGATCCCAGAGTCCTGGGATCGAGCCCCGCATTGGGCTCTCTGCTCAGCGGGGAGCCTGCTCCCCCCCCCCCCCGCCTCTCTGCCTACTTGTGATCTCTCTTTCTGTGTCTGTCAAGTAGATAAATAAAAATTAAAAAAAAAGATCCATCAATTCTTCAAGCCCCTATTACTTTGTTTGAACTCCTTTATACTGAATAGATACATGAATATTATTGACACTTGGGGCTTCATTTTTCTGTCTTTTGAGTCCACAGTCCCTCTGAGGGCAGGGATTTATTCATCCTTTGACAAGATTTTTGGAAAGTCATGCTGGGCTCTGTTCAGAATCCTGGGGATACAGCTATGGACAAAATGGTCAAAGTCTCAACATTCCAGGAGCTTACATTCTTGTGGGAGGCAGACCAATAAAGAAATATGGGAGAAAATGTCAGGTAGTGATAAATTCCATGATGAAGAGAAAAATAGGTTATGTGAAGGGAGTGACTGCATGTTGATCAGGAAAGGACTTTCTGAATTCTTGATTTTTAAGCTCATCACATCTTTCCCCATAGCACTTGCAAATGGTTGGTGCCCAAGGAGAATTAGAGAATTGTTTATTTATTTTTTGAAACCTGACACAAGTTTCAGAAAGCAGAATTTGGTCTTTCATCTCCAAATCAGATGGCATTCTCAATGGTTTTTTTCAAAAGTAATTTATTTATTTATTTATTCATTTATTCAATAGCCTTTTCATGTAAGCTTGTGCTTCTATATTTCCAGTATACTGCCAATTGTCACTTACACTAAAAGCGCATATACAAAAAATACAGTGATCTCAAATTCTGGTTAAGAAACATCTGCTAAATAGTTGGCATTATTCTTAGACAATCTTCTCTTGGAGCAATTTTGGAAACTCCCTAGTTGTACTTCTGTCAAGGTTTGCACCTGGGAAATGGCACAGAGCCTTTTAAGAGGGATGCTATTATAAGCCTCTTGCCAGTGCTGAGAGAAGAGAGGCTGTCGGGAGCTCTATTTTATGCTACAGTAAGGTTAGCCATTTACTGTTCCCATAAGCTATTTCACTTGCAATAAAGGTCAATGGGCCTTTTTAGGAAGGAGGGCTAGACCCCTGTCGAAAACTGCTGTCTTCCATAGTCAAAAAGGCAGGCTTCTTTAGATTCTTCTGGAAAGTTGTAGGATGTTTATTTAGCTGGCAGAGTGGTTCAATATGACTGGCTGGTGAGCAAGGTAATAAGAATTCACTGACTTCAAGGTGGAAAACTTCAATCCTAAGGTAGCTTGACCACAAAGCTAAGCAGGGTGTGGCCGGCGGTGGGTCTGGTTGTCACCTTGACATGTGAACTCTACAAGAAATACATTTCTGTACCTGGAACTCCCTATCCCTGGACTTCCTAGGAAGCTGGCATTATAAATGACTGCAGTGTGCAGCCCCCAGCAGCTGCAAATCCACTGCAGCAGAAATGGTCCTGCCAACGATATATTTTTCTTTCTTTCTTGTTAGCTTTTAAATGAAATCAAATTGGGTAGGCGTTTCCCTAAAAATAGTTCAGGGCACTGGGCTTCAACATTTTTGTTCACTATCTCTTAAAGGAATTTTGAAAAACTATCCTTTTTCAGTTTTATGTTGTAATATATATATAAAAAAAAAGAATTGTGGCCATAAGACTGTTAAAAAAAATTCATCTGGATTGAGCTGTCATTACCATTATTACCTGAAGTACCTGTGGCAGAGACAATGCTGTGTTCACCACTCCCTCTTCTCTTCCTACAGGTATAGGAAGATTATACTTCTCAGTTTCCCATTGGGAGTATGGACTAAAATGATACATTGCTTCCTGTCCTAGGCAGTTAAGAGTGGCTTGAGTTCTATGCTCTCTTTCTCTTGTCTTCCAATTGGAAGCTGGGAACTCTGAGACTGCAGAGATGCAAGATGGAAACAGAGTTATCTGCCATCAAGGAGAGCCTCCTTGTCTCTGCCAGACTATGATATGGACGAGCAGTAAATTCTGTTGTGTTAAGCCAATGAAGTTTTAGGCTTCTTACACTATCCTGATCCATATATGGCAGAACTGATCAAAACAACATGAACATATTGCCGCTTTTGATAGGTCATTATTAAGAAAAGAATTTCATTGTAGAAAATGCATCTCTTAATAAAAACATTCAGAAATTTTGCTCATGTAGATGGGAATGAAGGCAGGTATAGCAAATGTCACTCAATTCCCATTGAGTTATATGCATACCTGAGTGCAAATCACCATAGCATAATTTTGTAAAATGGGAGAAACACTACTGGAAAAGGGAGGTAGGAAAAGATTTCCTAGGCAGTCAGTCTTAGGCACAAGTTACATGAAATTTGGAGATCTGGAAATTAGTTTCCTTAAAAAATATCTATGTCGGGGCAGCTGGGTGGCTCAGTGGGTTAAGCCTCTGCCTTCGGCTCAGGTCATGATCTCAGGGTCCTGGTGATCGACCCCCACATTGGGCTCTCTGCTGGGCAGAGAGCCTGCTTCCCCCCCCCTCTCTCCCTGCCTTCTGCTCTGCCTACTTGTGATCTTTCTCTGACAAATAAATAAATAAATAAAATCTTAAAAAAATATCTATGTCTATATACCCTTTTGAAAGTCTGTGAATGCTCCGTGTGACACTTGTACCCCACATTAAAAATAAGTCTAGGAATGATGAAGGAGGGTCATGCGATGGAGTGTCCCTTAACCTGATGCTCTTTTGGCTGCGGACATTCACCCAAATCCTTGGTCCATCTTTTCCGGACCTTCCTTCTGATTTCTACCAGCTCACAATAAAAAAGATCAAGATCAAGATTAAAGTCTGTAATATATAAAGTTATTTAAATCAATAAGAAAAATATGACTACTTCAACAGAAAAAGATGGGCAAATGATAGGAACTACAAATGGCCAATACCCAGAGAAAATGTTAAAGCTCACTTGGAAATCATAGATGTGCAACTTCAAACAATGAAATACAATTTTGGAAATCAAACTGGATAAATTAAACTTCAATGGTGGTTGAGGGAAGAATATCATTTCTAGAGAGTAATTTGGTAATACACATCAATATTCTTTAAAAAATGTATAAAGTTGAGCTAGAATCCCACATCTAAGAATTAACCTTTAAAAAAATTTTATTCATTTATTTCAGGGAGAGAGAGCAGCGGGAGGGGCAAAGGGAGAGAACCCTCAAGCAGACTCCCTGTTGAGTACAGAACCTGGCGCTGGATGTGGGGCTCCATCCCATAAGATCAGAACCTGAGCTGAAACCAAGAGTCGGATGCCCAGCCAACTGAGCCACCCAGGCACCCCTTCTAAGAATTATTCTAAAGAAATAATCATGAATAAGTAAAACAAAAACAAGAACAAAATGACTCAGCCTCAAGCATTTATCATAGTATTTTTTAGTCAAGCTTCTTTTGGTTGCAAGTATTAGGTTGTAGGTATCTTTCATTTAAAATGCCTCCTCTCAGCTACATTTTCTGTGTCTCTTAAGTTAAAATTATCAATTGATTTAGATTAATTGCTTGCTGAGTGCCAATAGGGTGCCTTTATCCAATCGACTGTTGATTTCTGCGAAGAGAACTGTCATAAGGATGCATAGGATTACTTCTTACAGGGGCTATACATGGAGTTAGGTTTCAGTGCCTGGGCTCCATAAGAGACAGGAAATGATATGCTATGTTTACTCAGAATGTTAAGGAATAGAAATTATTGAAAAGCCCGACCACTTTGTGAACAATGCACCTGACATCATGTAGTGAGGCAGTCATTAAAGATGTTCTTGTAGAAAACTATTTAATGACATGGAAATGTACTTATGATAATATTTTTATTTCTAGAGAGAGAGAAAAAAAAAGCATGTCCAAAGAATAAACAGTTTAATCTCATTTTAAAAGTTTACATTTATAAAGGAGGAAAGTGCTATGGATAGAATGTGTCCCCTCTTCCCATTCCAATTCATATGCTGAAGCCCTAATCCCCAATGTGATGGTATCTGGAGGTGGGGCCCTTGGGAAGTAATAGGGTTTAGATAAGGTCCTGAGGATGGAGCTCACATATTGGGATTAATGCCCTTATAAGAAGAGAGAGAAACCAGAGCTCTCTCTTTCTCCACACATTAAGAAGGGAGCTTGCAAACCAGAAAGAGGGTTCTTTCTAGACAGTGAATCTGCAGGAACCTCGATCTTGGACTTCTCAGCTTCTCAGTTCCTCCACAAGTGTGAGAAATAGATGCTTATTGTTTAAGCCACCCGGTCTCTGGTATTCTGTTGTGGCAGCCTGAACTGACTAAGAAAAGATATACATCAGAACTTTAGTGGTAGACATATTTGGATGAAACCAGCATTACTGCTGATTTCTATTTTCTTATCTTTATGAAGCTATTTTCTTCTAAATTAATTACACTTAACATATAAAAGTATCTTACTAAGAAAAACATTAAGGTTAAGGAGTAGTTCTCCAAACTCAAAGAAGACTGAAGAAAACCAAATCAGAACCTAAGTTTTGGATGAACTAAAGTCAAGAATTCAGACAAGAGGCTGCAAAATATTTACCCTGTTCCTAGAGCACTGGACACACACGGGCTTTGGTCATGAGCAACAGCAGATTCTAAGTGCCAGAACTGGAAGATGAAGGGATGCTATTGAGAGAAAACACCTCACCTACTCTTTGTTCTCCTCATTTTCCTGGAGCTGGGATGTGAACTCTAAAGCCCTTCAGGTACATTTTTTGACTTCTATATGAAGGCACACAGTTTAGGGAAAAGAGGACTGGACACAGAGGACCCAAATCCAGTCTGATAGTTTACTAGTTGGGTTATCTTAATGAAGCCTCTAAACCTCTTTGAGCCTCTTTGGAGATAATAATAAGCAAGCTACTATGCATCCCACTCTTGATTTCAGCTCAGGTCAGGATCTCAGGGTCAGACTGAGCCCTGCATTGGGCTCCACGCTCAGTGCAGAGTCTGCTTGTCTTTTTCCCTTTGCTCTTCCCCCCACCCCCAGCCCCATGTGCTCTCTCTCTGTCTTTCTAATAAATAAATAAAATCTTAAAAAAAATAGGTAACCCGCTTTCCTCATATACTTTTGTGACAACTGAATAAGATAACATGTTTAAGTGTTTGAAAAAATGATACAAGTGTGCATCTGCTCTCATGCTCACAGGTTGCTCTCTCTACACACACACACAAATATATATATATATATATATATATATATATATATATACTACAAATATCTCAAATAAATATATATATATAGGTATATACCTATATATATATATCTGTGGAAATGATAATTAGAAGCCTAAACCCCTGCTATGACTTTGGCTAAATGTAAATGAAATTATAGATCACTATGGATTTGATGAGTTGCCTTGAGAAGACAACATCTTGTTGACCCAAGTACTTTGAGAAGTGCTGAATATTACTCTCCTCCATAAGATAAGAAAGAGAAGGTTAGAGAATATTTACTTGCTGGTGAAAACAGGAGCACAATGAACAAGGAACATTGTTGAAAGATAAGCTAGAGGAACAAAGGTCTTATTTAAATTTAAATATTTGCCAACAGTGTTTTAGAATAAGTTATTGTCCCCTTCTTGAATGTTTATTGAGAAAAGGATGACACTAAGATATTCAAGTATGAGCAACAAATATGACCATTAACCACAAAGTCTGAGATAACCACAAAGCTTGTAAAATACATCTGATATAGGAAATATGTTTGTTTGCTTGGTTATAAAATATGTTATGGAAATTATATTTGTTTCCAGGCTGAATATGAACTCTCTGCTTTGGACAGTAAACCCATTCCTCAGTCAACAGACTCACCAGCAATATATATTGGATAGATTCTCATCAGCAATTAACCCCCTCCAGCAGTGTATACCAGGTAGATTCTTGCATGAGTTCAAACGCTTCAAACACTTGGTTCTAGCTTTCTCTTGGCAGACCACTTGGCAAACCCCCAGAAACAAAGAGTGCTTCTAGAATATTCAATCAAACACAGCAAAGTTTGATCTATTTCACAATATTATTGAAGGTTACATCTGAGGAGTTGAACAATGTGAGAGGAGAAAAATAAATTTTTACTGTAAGTTTCTGTATTGTTGGAATCTTATTTCACCAAGCATTTACTACTAATAACCACATTTAAAGCGTTTTTACTGGGGTGCCTGGGTGGCTCAGTTGTTAAGCAACTGCTCAGGTCATGATCCCAGGATCCTGGGATTGAGCCCCGCATGGGGCTCCCTGCTTGGCGGGAAGCCTGCTTCTCCCTCTCCCACTCCCCCTGCCTATATTTTCTCTCTTGCTGTGTCTCTCTCTGTCAAATTGTAAATCAAATCTTTTAAAAAAAAAGTGTTTTCACTATAGCAT